>JAMPIV010015901.1:612500-634596 GCA_024509875.1 Oreohelix idahoensis
TCTTCTTCCGTCCTTAGCCACCGACTGTCAAAGCAGTCAGTGGCCATTACGCCTAGTGGCGTCTTAGGGCAACAGCAGATAGGTTTTCTTTGCCATTGTTTCCCATCACGCCTATTGGCGTCTTTAGGGCAATGGCAAATCAATCCATTGCTGTTGTTTCCGTAATCGAAGTGACTGGCAAACGGGTGATCAGCCCGTTGGTCGTCCGTTCTCTAATGCTACATTATTGAACTCCCAAATCTTTCTGGCTTTTATTTCAGCTATAAAATTTCGAACTGCCATTCTGTGTCCTCTTTTGTTCAGTGTGTCCCAGTGTTTGTTACGGGGTCTGCTCTCTGTTTCCCTGGGGTAATAATATGGTGGTTTTCTCATTGGGGTATCTGAGTGGGTTGTACTGGGGTTTGAACTGGGAACGGCCTGGATTGGGTACCTCCGTTTCTGCCCTGTTTTATGTAGTTTTTCGTGTCTCTGGTGATCAATAATGCATCTATCCCTGTCAAACTGAGGACGACTTTTACGTTGATATATTTTCTTCCTACTGTTAACATTGTAACCTCGCCTGTCCGCGTATGTTACTATGTGATCTGACGAACAGCTGTCATCATATTCGCCTTGGATGTAAGATTTTCATTTCTTTCCATGTGAAGAGTTTTCATTTCTTCTTTGCATGTCCTTAATAGTGTAGTATCCACCTGTTGCGGAGTTGTAAAAAAAATTCTTCATTCTCATTGGGACATTTATTGGGTTTCTGTACAGCATAATACCCACCTGTAGTCGAGTCATATAAATATTCATATTGGACGGTGGGATATGCGTCGACTTTAGGATATCTTCCTGGCAAACAATTCTCACTTTCTTTGTTAAAGTTTGGCGGGTGGCGCGGGGCGTGTTTGTTGTGCATTGTCAATTTGATTTATTTTGTACAGTGGCTCACAGTGATCCTTATGCTCTCAGAAGGACTGGTCACGGGCATCATTTAGCATTATATGTAGCCGTCTCACCCAGTGTTACTTTTATTTCCTGTGAGACTGGGCACGGTACCATTTAGGGATTATGTAACCGGGGTGCAATATGGAGTGATATAGTATTATTTGAATGACGTGAGATTTGTACTTTCTCATGTTATTTTATTTTAGTCTGATTTCTTGGGGCAAGCTCAGGGTTGCTTTTCATAACATCCATTTCTTTATCTAAGATTTGTCACATGAAAAACATTTCTGAAAAGTACATAAAACAAAGCTTGGCTAGAGTCTACTTACTGGTAGTAAGAAATGAACTACACATTTCCTCGTGATTTCAATCACGTCCAAGAAATATTTACACAAAACTTGTTGAGGTTAATCAAACTGGAAACCCAGCCGGATTCCTCACGTCTAACTACGTGTGCATCATTCTTCAGGACTCTATCACTAGACGCGTCTGTTTAACTCCAGACCATTTTTCTAACTGCTTATCCCACTGGGAAATTTGCCGGTCGCTTGGCTTCGATCGAGCTCAAAAAACCTATTCATTGGGTAACAAACATCACGTGACCCCGCTAAGCTTAACCTGCATTCTAGTAGCTTACTATGGTAACTGATGATACTAACGCCTTGCCGTATATTTCCCTCCCCTTAATGTTAATTTTCCAGGGTTAACTTTGTTTTCTTCTTTTATTTTAGTTACCAATTCTATTGTCTGTTTCAAACACAATGGCAGTTTGCTTTGTTATACTTCGGCCCTAGCATAATGAATATTGGTGGTGGTGATCATACGGCCACAATTGTTCTTTAGTGGCCTCAGTCTAGCAATTCCAAGCGATACGTAGTAATGGGCGTATGTGTGTCGTTTCTTGGTCTCTTATTATATTTCCTACATGTCTGATTCGAAGTGCCTTTATTTTTGTCCCTATATCCTGGAGGGCAACTCCCACGAATCTTTTCTCTTGCATGAGTGTTTGATGTTTAATGATAAATAAAGTGTGCCCAAAAACAAAACGCCTAATCTCATTTATTATCTGTCACCGTATGATGTGGAGGGTTAAAGACTGTAGCAATGTAAATTATTTTTGGAATAATAAAACAGTTCACTATTGCACTTCTGGAAAAAATGGTTGTATTTTTGTATTTGTAGCGGTGAAGTGTGTCCGTGGTATATGCGACTAAGTTCTGCCATGTGACTGTGTGTGCGGTTCGGATGAGTTGGGAAGTAAATACCGTACAGTTTCATGTTTGTTGTTGACGTTAAATCAAAGGGAAAATCCGGTTTGTATTTTCATCTGCCTATACCCATAATTGTAGACTTTTGGACATTAAATTTTGACCCACTACCTTTACCAAAAAGCGTGAAAGTGTCTAGAATATTTTGTATAGACTCATCATTGGGGGGAAAGAAGGTGGTATCATCTGCGTAGACAAGCAACTTTTGTTCCCCTTTACCTTGAAAAAAAGTACCTCTGATGGTACTGTCTTGTCTAATTTTCTCTAGCAGTGGTTCTAGAGCGAGTACATAGAGTAGAGGAGAAAGGGGACATCCCTGCCTAACAGATCTTGTCAGCCCAGTAAATGAATGATTTACCAAAACCTTGCCTTCAGGTTTTGTGTATATAATTTCAATCCACTTTCTAAAGTATTCACCAATGTTTCAGTGTAGTAAAGTTTTATGGAGGTATGAGTGGGATATTCTGTCAAAAGCTTTTTCCTGGTCTAGCGATAGGATTGACGACTAGCAATCCTTATGATGTGTGTAGGTTATGATGTCTGTTATGAAGTGTGCGTGCTGATGAATGTTTATGTGCTGGACACTACACTGTTGATCTTCGTGTATGAGTGTCGCCATGAACGGTTTTAGTTTGTTTGTTAGGGTTTTGGCTAAAATTTTATAGTCGGTGTTGAGGAGTGATATTGGTCTGTAGTTTTTAATCTTTGTTTTGTGCGAATCGTCCTTAGGGATTAGAGTGATGTATGACAAGTTGAAACGAGATAGAAATTCCTTTTTCGCGAAAGATTCTGAATATACTCTTAGTAGGAGAGGGCCTAACATGGGGAAGAAATGTTGGTAGAATTCAGCTGTGAGTCCGTCTGGTCCTGGTGACTTGCCTTTTTGCATTTCATTTACTGCGTATGTTATGTTTTCTAGGGTCAGTTCTGCATCAAGAGATTGTTTATCTTTTGTTGCCCAGTTTCTTAGTGTATTGCAATAAAAGTGTCTTGTATATGTGGTTGTATTCCTTCTTCTGTGTAAAGATTTCTATAGTAGTCCTCAAAGGCTTTTGCTATATGTTGTGCCTGAGTTTTGTAATGTCTCCTTGTGAGTCAACTATTTGGCCTATTTGCTTGCTTCGCTGTATGTTTTGTTCTATTGCCATGTGTTGTTTGCTGGGTATCTCTTGTGTGATTGTGTTCAATTTTTTCCGTAACAGGGCTGTAGTGAAGTGAATCCGTATGACAACACACTCAAATTCCCCGCTCAAAAACAAACTAGCTAACGTATTTTTAAATCTATAAATAACTACAGTATTTGAAATTTTTCTGAGGGGCCAGTCTAATTTACCGCCAACAATTTAACTAGTGTATTTGAATTTTTATAGGAAACAAGTAAAAAGTTACCGCCCACCCCAAAAATTATCGAAGAGCATAGTATAAATTTAATAACCAATCAAATCGTTTCCATATTTTGTAGTGGTAAGAAAATGTTGGTTGACGGGGAAATAATGCCTATTTTGTGTTTTTGAACGAACGTAAATAATTTATTTCTTAATAACTAAAGATAATTAAAATGAAAGAGATATCTCAAATTATAGCGCTGATATTGCTTAACATATGCACATAAAGATTCCCTCATAAAAATTTTTTTATGGTAGTAGAAAATTTAATTTAGTGAGATTTTCACATCAGGGTAAGGCCCAATTTAATTACAAAAAAATTACCCACATTTGAATGCAAAGGAATAACCAAGGGAAAACTATATAGAACGATAGAGAAAAATTGGCCGTTTGATTTATCACTTTTTGATAATTTAAAATCGGTCCCCCACTAAAACTATATAATAATATTCAAATTTAGTCAGATCATACAGACACGCTTAGAATCGCATAAATACTAGTCTAAAAAAAAAATTAACTTTTTGACTTTCCTCTAATTGGTTCGGGTGTATTGCTATAAATAGTAACAAACTTTTGTAGTTTTCCGCCATTGAAATCATAAAAATCACGCTGATCTGACGTATACTAAACAACTGTATGACCAAGCCTTTGCCGGTTTGACTGGTAGAGCAGGCTAAGAACCCTTTTACAGCCAGTCAGCTTGAGTGTGTGTGAACTTATTTACTTGTGGGTTATATCACGAATTTACCTAGTGGCTGCAGTTACTTGAGAAAAGAGCGTGTGGGAGTTGAGAGCTCCATATAAAGCCTGGAGATAGACCCCATCTTCTCAGCCAGGAGTCACAGAGTTGATGATCCTGACTACTATTCAAAGAACTGAAGCAGCAACATTCTGAAGATAAGTCCTTTAGAAAGGCAATGGCGATTCATCCACCTTTACTAGCACATTTCTCCAAAAGTACTTATTTCATCCATTTCCCCCTTGACAAACATAGAATTAGAGTTATCCTTGGTAAAAAGAGACAATTTTCACCCATTTCTGGCATTACATACACTTATACAGTCACTAACCTTTACTTCGTACGGTTTTATTCTCTATAGTAAACTGCCGTAGCATTATCGATCGGTTTTCCAGCAAGCTCCTATTTTTTGATTGGTTGACCCATATTGTCTTCCAAGAATAGACAAACACAAACACCGTGCGTGCAACACAGGCCATATTTCCTTTTCATTTCATTCATTTACTAGGCAATGGTTATCATGCTACAAGTGCTGACGACGCTCACCAAGGATATTGTAGGTAGTGCTGGACGTTTCTACTTCAGACTACTATGAATGATTGACTTTTAGTAAAATCTACTAATATAGAAAAACGCTTGGTGACTCTTTATTACGTCTAATAGCTATTTCTAAATATACGTCGGCACTATGAGTCTTCTCTCTGCAGCCTACTTCTACATGGTTGTTTCCGAGCTCTCTCAAGTTGACTGTACTAACATTAGTATTTATTACCTTTCATTTTGCACATAGCACCTGTTTTCTAGGCTATTGTATGGGAAAGTGTCAGGATTTCATGATTTTTGTAAACCTGACAACCGTGTAAACTGCTGATTTCAGCACGTATCTTTTTAAAATCTAATAACTCTTTCTCACGTCCTAATTATGCAATGCAAATTGCACTTCTAACAAATACTCTCATTAAGAACAAATACCAAACTATCAATCATTCATATACAGTTGTCCCATTCACAAGCACATGTGTTCAGTACTTATGGTTAAAATCAAATTCATTTTCCTAAAATGTAACTTATATCAATCAACATTACATACCTTTCTCTTATAAATATAATAAGATGTCAGTCAAAAATATATGTTTGTCTTTGTTTTTAGTGTTAACTTTAGAGTACTCTCTACCAGTGTGAGAACCATCGTATAGGACCAACAACAGCTGTCACTCAAAGTTTCTAGTGCAGCACCCAGTGACCTGCACGTAATGCTTTTTGTTTTGTTTTAAGCGTTCTCTTGATTGACAGCTCACGACCCCAGTGTCAACTGGTTTCAGTTTTGTAATAATTAAATTGTGTGAAATAACTTCTGCATGTGTTTGTTTGTGCGATATGTTAGCATTCTATTTTATTTTATTAAACTATATTATCTGACACCATGTTGCTGACAGAGCATGCAGTCATGTTGTCTTGTCCACTATTTCCCTATTATATGTTAATGTTTTATATTGTAACTCAGATGCAATTATGCATCTGAGCATTGCGCTGTCACAATCGCAAAGGTCAACCTCACCGAAGTGCAATGGAAGGGTTTCGCTTTGGGAACACCACCTTTTTTTTTTTTTTTTTTTGTAATAAAAAGTTGAAGTGATGCTTTAAAATCAAAAGAACAGTTCGGGTGAGCTGCTGTAAATAAAAGTACCGTATAAGGTAAAGGAAACTCCGCCAATGCCGGTCCCAAGCCCGGATGAAAAAGGAGGAGGGCGGCCTGCATGGAGGCCGTAAGGAGGCAGCCCCTCCACCATGCAAAGGCACAACAGGCCAATCACCTGTTTGCTTTACATCATGATTACGCGAACTACAAGAGAGAAAACCGGACTGATTCTAAAGGCGACGACAGCTGATAGAATGGTCTGGCGCTCTCTCTTCCAAACCTCTACACCTCACGGTAGAAGGGGAACGACTAAGTAAGTAAGTAAGTAAGTATAAGGTAAAGGTAGTCCCATAGCAGATACTGCCCAAGGGGAGTGAAGTGTTAGAGACTTCACTGTACTAGGTCCAGCATCGAGTGGTGGGGTGACCAGTTCCTACCTCACTGCCTTTTTCTTCCACAACTCAAGTGCAAAGTCAGGTACCCATTCACAGCTGGGTAGACTAGAGCGTGATGGCACCGTGATTTGAACGCGGCATCTTTGCCGCGAGAGACCAGCGCTCTAACCACTCTGTCAATCAGACGCTCAAATAAAAGTATAAGAGATGCATAACGCATAGCAGCTTCGAAACAAGTGCATAAAACCGTAAGTATGTAAGCATTGGGCTTTAAAAAAATTAACCTATGACATAAAAAAACACTTGGAAAACAAGCATATAAAATATGTCTATTTAAACTTTTTGCTTTGTAAATACCGTACTCTAGTATTAAACATGTCTGAACAAACTTCACTTCATTATAAGATACCCGTTATTTTATTATCTATCATTAAGCTACATCATCAAATGAAACTGTGGGTCTTTACTGCTTAATCATCCAGAGATTGTGGAATTTGTAACCACGTAGTCTTCAACAATGCACAAATCTACATAATTTCCAGTCACTTTAATTTTTCTTTACAAATACCCATCATTCACTCTGTGTAGAGGTGAATAGCCTGACGGTGCTACAGCCTCTGTTTCTTGGTTGGACCTCCATCTCCCTGCATTCCACCATAGACAGGGTGAGACTTTGGTAGCCCTGGTGACAATATTTTAATTATTTACCCATCGAAGACTTCAGAATCAATGCTAGCAATGGAAGAAGTTAAATGTTATTTTTTTTTTCATGTGATTAAGTTTTATTTTTTATTTGTTTATGTCCAGAAAGAAAAATCAAATAAAACCTAAAATAGCCTTAAAATAATACTGACGTTGAAATATTCAACACAAGTTACTGCCCGCTAACAAATTATTTGTTCAACAGACCGCATCTCACGCTCAGCTGTTATGTTAATGTAACATGTCATGTTATATAATAAAATGACAGTTAATCATCTTTATTTAGACGCTTGTTTCATTTCAAATTAATTGGATATAAGTGAAAAAATAACAATATAAAAATGCGTAGTGACTTTTAAATCTCCTGGTAGTATTTGTCACTGTGCTCAACAATCAGAATAATTATAGTAGCACACATAGTATATGGCCCAGTGTACGCTCCTGGGGGGTCTCTGAAGAGACATAGAAAGAAGGTAACTACTGCACCCTCAAGCGTGTCGTACAAGGCGATTAGTATGTGGCTGTGCATGGGGCTGGTAACCTCATCCTGTCAAACAAATTGCTATAGAAACCCCCACTCTAAGAGCATGTAAATGATTGGTTCAGGCTTCATGTAAATGATTGGTTCAGGCTTCATGTAAATGATTGGTTCAGGCTTCATGTAAATGATTGGTTCAGGCTTCATGTAAATGACTGGTTCAGGCTTCACGTAAATGATTGGTTCGGGCTTTATGTAAATGATTGGTTCAGGCTTTATGTAAATGATTGGTTCAGGCTTCATGTAAATGATTGGTTCAGGCTTCATGTAAATGATTGGTTCAGGCTTCATGTAAATGATTGGTTCAGGCTTCATGTAAATGATTGGTTCAGGCTTCATGTAAATGATTGGTTCTGACTTTATGTAAATGATTGGTTCAGGCTTCATGTAAATGACTGGTTCAGACTTCATGTAAATGATTGGTTCATGCTTCAAGTAAATGACTGGTTCAGTCTTCATGTAAATGATTGGTTCAGGCTACATGTAAATGATTGGTTCAGGCTTCATGTAAATGATTGGTTCAGGCTTCATGTAAATGATTGGTTCAGGCTTCATGTAAATGATTGGTTCAGGCTTCATGTAAATGATTGGTTCAGGCTTCATGTAGATCTATTGTTATATGCGCATCCGACTGGCATAAGGGTTAGCGGGGTTGTCTCTCGCGGCAAAGTTAACCGGTTAGAAACCTGGTTTCCTCATGCTCCACTCAACTTAATTGTAAATGGATGCCTGTCTCTGCTCTTGAGTTAAGGATGGCAAAAGCAGTGAGGATGGGAACTGGTCACACCACCTTTTAAAGCTGGATCTAATTTGGTGAGGTTCCTAACAGTTCACTCCCCTACGGCTGTATCCGTTATGGGACGTCTTATTCCTGTTAGATGGATTGGGTTTGTGGGCCACAGTTGCCTGCGGATAAGAAACTATACCGAGTGCTACAACAGAAGGCTATCTCATCGTCCGAAATAGTACCCGCTCGGACAGGTTTTATGGCCTTTTACTTCCTTGTACGACTCTGCTGTAAATGAGTACCTGACTTTACTCTGAGTTAGGGAAGGAAAAGGCAGCGAGGAATGGAAATGATCACCCCCACCTCTCAATGCATGACCTTGTATGGTGAAGTCTCTAACACTTCACTCTATTAACGGCATTCTTCTTCTTCTGTGATCCTTAGCCGCCGTCCGTCAAAGCAGACAGTGGCCATCACGCCTGGTGGCGTCTTGTAGGGCAACAACAAATTGATTCCACTTTGCTCGGTCGGCGGCCATCCTTCGTACAGTGCCCCAACTCTGGTTCATTCTTTGCATCTCAGCCTCCGCAGTCCTCCGCCAGGTTGTTTTTGGTCGGCCTCTCTTTCGTTTTCCTTCAGGGGTCCAAAGCATAGCTGTTCTTGTGATGGCATCGGGGTCTCTTCTGAGGACATGGCCAACCCAGCTCCAGCGTCTGCCAGCTATGATGGTGTGCACGTCCTCTTGCTTGCTCCGAGTAAGCAGATCTTGGTTGGTGATGGTATTCGGCCAAAAGATTCGGTGAATTTTTCTTAGGCATGTTGTGTGAAAAGAGGACAATTTCGACATTTCCTTCTCTGTAACTCTCCAGCATTCCACACCATTGAGAAGCACAGAAAGCGCACAGCTCTGAAATAATCTTAATTTTGTGCTTGTGCTGTATTTAGAGGACTTCCAGATGTTGTTTAGGCTAAAAAAGGCTGTTCTTGTCTTATTCATTCTGATGTTGATGTCTTTGCCTGCCCCGCCGTCTGGTGTTATTATGCATACTAGGTATGTGAAGGTGTCTGTCTGTACCAGTTGCTGATTCCTTACTGATATGGGCTCAGGGTTGCTCACAATGAGCGTCATGACCTCTGACTTCTTTAAATTGACGTTCAAGCCCACCTGCTGGCTAAACTTATTAAGTCTATCCGTTTTTTCCTGGATGTGTTGATGTGAATGTGCTAGTAGTGCAATGTCATCAGCATATTCCAGATCTTCCAGTGTAGAAAATGTAGTCCATCTTATTCCTCTGGGACTGCCCTCTGTTGTCTGGCGCATCACCCAATCTATGACTGTTAAAAATAGAGTGGTTGATAGGGGGCACCCCTGTCGTACTCCTGTCTTCACCTCAAAGGTTAGGTTGCTCTGCCCAACACTACACGTAAAGTTGGCATAGAGGCTTTTTATGATTGACACTATGCAGCTTGGAATTCCATAAGCCCGGCATGGGACGACGTTTTACTCTTAAAAGGGGTAATGATTCCTACCTCCTGTCTTAATCTTCTCGATCAGGTCTTTAAATTAAAAAGCTTCCGAAGAAGCCAATAAAAATTGCACTAGCCAACCCGTGAGAGTCGCTATTGGCAATAGTTTTCAACTAGCAATAACAACGCCTCGGTAAATTTTTTTTTTTTTTTTCAAATGTCATATATTCTTCATAAACGTGTGGTGAAAAAAAAAAAGATGGACAGTTAACAAACAATTGGAAGACAGAATAGAGGCCTTTGATATGTGGATGTCTGGGCGATTGGGAATGATAAGAAATCAAATAAAGAGGTCCTGGAAAACCTAGGAATGCAAAGAGAAATAATGAAAGAGGTCAAAATCAGACAGCTAACATATTTTGGCCAAATGAAAAGACATAACACCTTGCTAACGACCTTAATGGAATGCAGAGCTGAAGGCAAACGTGCACGACGAAGGCAGCGGTATAAATGAGAAGACAACATAAAGAGATTGAGAGGAAAGAGTTATTAAGGCTACAGACGGAAGACGCCGAAGATCCATTGCTTTTGACATTCGTGTGCAGATGGCAGCTGGTGATTTTTTTTTTTTTTTTTTTTTTTTTTTTTTTTTCGTACGCCCGCTAATACTCGAGGCGAAATCTCAGGTTATTATTTTTATGTCTAACCTGACATTGATTTTACGTGAGTATCCCTTTATTTCTTGTACAGAGACAGGTGTCCCTCGCCATTCAGGCAAATACTCGCCGATTTCGGAGGTACCCATTGCAGCTGGGTCGGCTCAGGAGCCGCCAGTCCCTGGTCGACGACACTCTTTCAAATGTTCTCGCCAGGTCTCGAGTTAATCCAGTCCAAATCCCGGTCGACGAAAAATCCTCAAATGCCGTCGCCCGGGTTTGATCCTGTATCACCCGGTCGCCAGAGCGGTGTTGTAACCACTACGCTAGCGCGGCTCCCAAACAGCTGGTGATGATGATGATAATAGACAAGTGGTCCCTGTGACAGTGTTAAAAAAGTTTTTCGTAATTATTAAACAATTTTAAATAAAAATAAAATATTATGTACATAATAAGGGTAAACATTTATTAATATTTTGTTTTAAAAAAAAAAGAGAAATAACAATTTTAGATAGTTACATTTTATCAAACAGTCTTACGTTTTAGTATTAGAACTAGTCTTTCAGTTTACGGCTTTCATCTGTACTAGCCTTTATAATTTATCCACTCAAGTACTACAGCCTCACAGAAAAGTGAAACTTTTATTTTAAAAGAGCAGATCGAGACGTGGCTTCGGCGAAATAGTGTTCCACACTTCACCTTTTTTTTAAAATTTTCACGGATTTTACCTGTTTTTAAAATTTTCACGGATTCTACCTGTTTTTAAAATTTTCTGCGTTTTTTCACCTGTTACTGCTGGAGAAATGGAAATCACTAAAACTATCGATATCGGAAACGATGCTTTCGAGGGAGGAGATCTTCATCGGGCGGGAACCTTGGTTCTCTCGGTTTCAGGCCCTCAGTCGGCAGCAAAGGCGTCTTCATCATTTCTCACCAGTGTCTTGGTGGGCCCTGGAGGTGTACCTACAAACGGGATTTCTGCCCTCTACCGTTTCGAAAACCCTGTGAAATGGTATGCAAATTTGACACCCGAAGTGCATGCACGTCTGTATCAAAAAATGCATGGCAAAAAAATTCAGCTAACAAACCCAGAACTAACCATAACAATCGAGCACCTCGAGAAGGAGCGAACGAAGGCAACATTACACTGGCTTCCTCCTACCATCAAGCAGCAGGCTGTTGAAAGCATTGCAAGAGCAGCAACTGGGGACCCTGATGCGGAGGTATACCGCATTCGAAATGCTCCCGATAAATGGGGAGTACTTTGTCGGTCGGAATCATCAGTTCCACATTTTATCGATCTGAGAATCGCCGCACCCGGCTATGAAAAGCACAAGGTCCTCGTCACCATTCCAGGCCGGAGAATGGTATGCCCACATTGCGGTGAAGACACCCACTGGGCAAACAAGTGCCCGATGAAACCAACGTCTGTTAGGCAGACGGCAGCAAAAAACACTTCGTGGCCACAGCTGCCACGGAAGGAAACAGTGGCGCCAGAACAGGAGAGACCTCAACTGTCGCAGAAAAGAGACCCACCACCGGCACATGATGAGTTCCAGCTCGTAGGCAAAGACAAGAAAAGAGAAAGGCGGCATTCTGCGCCCAGCAGCCCCGACACATATGGAAAAGAAGCAACCAAGAACACCTCAAAGCCACCCCTTTTGGATAAAGGGAAAAGAACCGCACCCAGCCAATACCCAATCAACTCTACTCCTCTGACCAAGATTACAGCACAACCATCCACCCGGACAAACAAGGCGAACGATTTTAACAGAAACACCAGGCAGAATGCAAAACAGACAATCTCAACAAAAACAGATTCACCCACCAAACTGATTATCGATTTCACAAACGACACAGAAGAAGACGAGGAACAAGAGAACACTCTACATATGTAAATTATCATTCCATAACGGGTATGTTTGTTTAACCATTAATTTACTTGTACTTATAACGCAACTGTAATGTATTTTAGATTAATAATGGCAGACGAAATAATAGTGTTAAGTGTGAATATTAGTGGCCTCCGCGCCAAACTACAACACATCATACCACTCATACATAAACACAAACCAGATTTTATACTTTTACAAGAAACCAACATACACACAGACGAACACGCATCACAGATCACAACCCAGTTAGGATTAAGACATTCTTGTTTTAGCTTAGCAACTCACAACACTGGTTCAGGAACAGCTATACTACAAACATCGGACAGGTGGGAAATACTTAGGAAAAACAGGGATACTGAGGGTAAAATAGCAATAGTTCACGTAGCGAATAAGAAACACACATACACAATAGTTAACATACACGCCCCAGCCAACTACAGTCACCAGCCGCAATTTTACGACAGCCTAGATAACTTACTCACACACTTATACAGGGGACACAACATTATATTAGGTGGTGATTTTAACTGTGTTTTAACAGATATGGATCTGGTAGGTGGTGAGGTTAGAGCACAGATTAGAAGAACCAACAGAGAAGACACACACCAACTAGACATATTACAGACCATAATAGACACCCACAGCCTAACAGATGCATACAGACACACACATCCCCAAAGCACGGACACCACACACACAAACGCAAACAAAACACTCAACAGAGCCTCAAGATTAGACAGAATCTATATACCATCAACACACCACATAATTCAGGCCAGACATTTACCAGAAACTCTAAAGTTTACAGACCACAAAGCAATACTCACTGCCATTAGTTCCACTCAGGCAAGCACGCATTTCAAACGCTCTCCACACTGGAAATTCAACAACACTTTACTCCAAAACAAGACATACACGGAACATATGACTCAACTCATCCTTACATACGCAACTGATGTGCCAACAGAAAACATACAACACCACTGGGAAATACTAAAAAATACAATACGTGAACGAACGCAGTTAATGTCCGCTAGGATACACAAGGATAGGATAAAGCAAGAGAAACTAGTAGAGGATGCAATACTGCTCACAAAACAAACAGACAGAAATTCACCCAGCATCCTCACATTAGAAGACCAGCTACAACAATACAAGCACCATAGGTTTCAGGGCGCCCTACTACGGACGAAACTGAACACAATCACACAAGAAACACCCAGTAAACAATACATGGCAATAGAACAAAACATACAACGCTGCAGACAGGTAGGGCAAATAGTAGATCTAGACGGAACCACACAGACAGAAACACAAAACATAGTACAGGCTTTTGAAGATTACTACAGAAACCTGTACACAGAAGAAAACGTCCAGTCACGCATACAAGACACATTTATGCACTTTACAAAGAAACTATCAGATGACGACAAGCAAGGTCTAGATGCCGAGCTGACACTTACAGACATAACACTCGCAATAAACATTATGCAAAAAGACAAATCACCAGGTCCAGACGGACTCACAGCAGAATTTTATCAACACTTTTTTCCCATCTTAGGCCCCCTTCTATTAAAAGTATACACAGAAGCTTTCGAGAACAAAGAACTCCCGCCAAGCTTGAACATGTCATACATCACTCTCATACCTAAAGACAAAGCAGACAAAACACTCCTTAAAAACTACAGACCTATATCTCTCTTAAACATAGACTACAAAATTTTAACCAAAACGCTAACAAACAAACTAAAACCTTTCATGACCACCCTCATACATGAAGACCAGCAGTGTAGCGTCCAACACAGAAATATTCACCAGCACACACATTTCATCAGAGACATAATCACCTACACACACGAGAAGGATTGTCAGTCGTCAATCCTATCTCTCGATCAAGAGAAAGCTTTTGATCGAATATCACCCTCATACCTTCACAAAACATTACTACATTGCAATATAGGTGAAAATTTTAGGAAATGGATTGAAATCCTTTATGCGAAGCCCGAAAGCAAGGTTTTGGTGAACCACACTTTTACCAACACTTTCAGGCTAACGCGATCCGTGAGGCAGGGGTGTAGTCTCTCCCCCCTACTCTACGTTCTAGCACTAGAACCAATGCTGGAAAAAATTAGAAAGGACAGCTCTATTAAGGGCACCTTTATACCAGGGAAAGGCGGGCATAAGCTGATTGCTTATGCAGACGACACCACCTTTTTCCCACTAAACGACAGGTCTATTGCAAACAATCTAAACACATTCACAGACTTTAGTAAAGTTAGCGGAGCTAAAGTCAACGTACAGAAATCAACAATAATGGGCATAGGCAAATGGAAAAACAAAACAGACTTTCCATTTGGGCTTGAACCAACAAACAACATCAAAATCTACGGCATCACTTTTCCTTCACACCCAAGCCGCACTCACAAAGACACATGGCAGAACCTAGCAATACAAATGACAGACATGCTACATAGATACAAATTCAAAACCACAACAATTTTTGGACGAAGCACGATTGTAAACACTTATGTCATTCCCAAACTATTATACGTAGCCACAGTTTTGACCCCCCGAAACAGACTATTACAGACATAAACAAACAGATCAGAAGATTTATTTTTAATCACACAATCTACAGCATAAAACATAAGACACTTATACAAGAAAAGAAACAGGGAGGGATTGCACTCCAGGACATACAGACAAAGATCCAAGCACTTAGAATCAAACAGGTAGGGAATATCATCAAACATCCAGAACAACACGTGCTAGCACACTATTACGTGGGGCTTAGACTCACCAGACTGAGACCACTAAGCAACTCAACGCCACACCATTTCGGCCCACTACCATCATTTTACAAGTCATGCATACAAGCCATTCACGGACACGACAACTTAATTCACCAGAAAACAAACGCAATCTACAAACACTTAGTCAAACTACAAGCACCCCCGCTACATCTCAGGATTAAAAGGGGACAGAAATACTTCAAGACAAATTATACTGACACTTTCACCAACTTACATAACCCTCACATCACTGCCAAGGCAAGAGAAGTTACCTTTAGACTCATATACAACATGACACCCACAACAGAAAGACAAGCTCACAGATCCAAACAATCATCACAGTGCCAGCTGTGCAAAACACGCATTCAAGAAACCGAAGATCACATTTACTACACGTGCAATACAGTCATACCTATGAGGAAAGCATTGCAGGATATAATTGCCTCACATATACACAACAACGTTGACTTTTACAAATCTATTTTTCTTAACACGCTCCCGAGATCAATTCCCGAAACACATACAAAACTTCTCATTTTATTGTCACAATATAGATATCTCATTTGGAGTTTTAGGAATTTAGCAGTTTTCAAATACCGCCATTTTAATCCACATATACTTTTACAGGTATTTTTGCAAAAAAGCACTGACAATTTCACCTGATTTTAATGTACAGCGGAGCAACACTCCTCCGCTCTCTTCATCTTAATTCCCTTCTTCTCTTCATGTACCGGTAAGTACGGGCTAGCCTCTTGAAAGGCGACTCAGAAGTGTGTTCAACTGTTACAAGTTGAAGCCTGCACGACTGAGAACAAAGCAATCCGTAACACATACCGACCTTACGGGGCCTTCAATAGTGTCTCTCCCGCCCCATTCTGCCTGTCTTCTTGATGCGTTTTTCCATGCAGACCGACCACTATTCCTGAATGCAGAGTTTCCAGGTTTCACCTGCGCTCTTGGTGTGGGTGTGTGCGTGGTTCACATTTGTAAATAAAGTTCACTTAAAAAAAAAAAAAGCACAAAGTTGTACAGTACATGAAATTTATTGTTTGCTGTAAAATGAACATGGTTTGGAATAAAGGTCCCTAGTGTGAGAACACAGAGGATCACTACAGTGACACAGTTTGTCATTGGGTCTTCTTGTGTTGGGACATATGGTCTTGACCAGGGCCGGGTTTAGGCGGGTACCAATGCGACCTCATGCGAGGAAAAAATATGCGACTTCATGCGAGAAAAAAAAAAATGTGTGAGAACACAGAGGATCACTACAGTGACACAGTTTGTCATTGGGTCTTCTTGTGTTGGGACATGTGGTCTGGACCAGAGCCGGGTTTGGGGTGGGGACAATGCGACCTCATGCGAGGAAAAAATATGCGACCTCATGCGAGGGAAAAAAAATGTGTGAGAACACAGAGGATCACTACAGTGACACAGTTTGTCATTGGGTCTTCTTGTGTTGGGACATGTGGTCTGGACCAGAGCCGGGTTTGGGGTGGTGACAATGCGACCTCATGCGAGGAAAAAATATGCGACCTCAAGCGAGGAAAAAAAAATGTGTGAGAACACAGAGGATCACTACAGTGACACAGTTTGTCATTGGGTCTTCTTGTGTTGGGACATGTGGTCTTGACCAGGGCCGTGTTTGGGCGGGTACTAATGCGACCTCATGCGAGGAAAAAATATGCGACCTCATGCGAGGAAAAAAAAAAGTTCATACTTCAAAGGTTACAGGATACACATTCATTTTGCATTTGTTAATTATGTTTGGCATTTTTATAACAGCTCAAACGTCAAGTCAGTCCTAAGGTACGCCTCTGAAATATGTCACAAACTTTTCATAAATGAGTGCTTACATTGAATATAAGGATTGACGTGGTATGACAAGATAACTAATGTGAAACTGATGACTTAAAACTAGGCAAGTCCCAGAGGAACAAGATATGAGAAGACGATGCTGCTGATGGATAGGACACACGCTGAGAAAATATGTTAATAGCATTACAAGACTGTCTTTCTTCTGCAATCACCCAGACAAGAGAAGTACAGGTAGACTGGAGACATATGCAGGGCCGGCTCAACCGACGGTGCAACATGTGCATTTGCACGGGGCGGCAAGCTTTGGGGGCGGCAAAAATTTTTTTTACTTATTTTTATAATCACGCCAAATATTCCGCCTTTAGATGCCGTTGAACATCCCTGGGAGAATGTTTTCTTGCGGCAAGAGATCACGTGATATACACTGTCTCGGGATTCCCAGTCAGTTCAGTGAGCAGTTTCCCACACTTCTTAATATGATGCAGCTTATTCAATTCAACCAATGACAATCTCGCGTGACCCAGATTAGCCAATCATAGGCTACTTAAGTGTTGATTTTTGTATCGACCGTTCTGTGTTGGCGGCTCGAATGTTTCACTTGTTTTCGAGTGTGTATTCAAGGAAGTTGATTTTGCTCAGTGTTAGTGTGCTATGTGTTACAGTGATAAAAAAGTTTTTTAAACGTTTTATGGAAATTAGTACAGTGCTTCATCGACCTTTCATTACTAAATAATACATTTTATTGTAGGGTTTATTTAAAACAGTTTTAATATTCAAAAGATATAATGTCCGATAAAAGAAAAAAAAACTATCAGGTGCCGAATATCGGAAACGGAAACAGGTGTGGCAGTTAGGGAACGATTTACAGTCAAAGGGAAGGAATAAAGAGAATTATGAATGGGAAGGTTCAGATAGAGTACAAAAAGGAGATGCGCGAACAATGTTGCGCATGACAGAGGTGAAGGGTAATGAAGTGAATCACGCTTTTCTTAGCGGGCAGTCCAGAAGCGTGAGGCAGAGAGGGAAGCCGCATATACGCGGATAGCCATGTTAATGGCGTACTCAGATAGTTTAGATGATAATTATTTCATGGGCAAGAAGTAGGTTGGTTAATGATTAACCCGAAATATTGAACAGTGAGAAATTCTTGTCTAGAAGGAGAAACGGTGTGAGTTAGTTATTATTCAGAAAGGAAAAGGTACGTAGAGTGTTTTACAATACATATACACAGTAGTCATATTCTTCAGTGAGGCAAGGGAAATCAACATCCCCGGAGAGGTCCGGTCTACCAATAGATAACCTGAACACTGAGAACTTAGATAACAATAGACAAAGAAACTATAAGGAAGAAAGAGCGGAGATAGAGACTATAGCACCTGAATGATCACTGATGGTTAAAAGGTCAGAAGGTGTAGATTCGATACTGGGCGAGAGAGAGAGAGTGGTGAAAGAATGAACTTACATTATATATTCTATGATGGACCAAATGTGGAGGTCAGAGCAGACAGCAATGATCCTTTCATATGTAAATAAACACTATTTCAACTTGACTATGTCGTGATGTGCTGTGGAAACCTGATGTCGACGCATGTCACACATTATTATGATTTTGGTGCATTAACCAACCTCTAGCAGCACACACACATTGTTTATAAACAGGAGTTCAGAAACTATGCTTTATGCTGTCATCTCTCCTCACTTCAGGCAGAAGACATAGAGACGTTTGACGCTGTAACAGATTTCAACAACCACGAACGACAGATAGCCATGATAATACCTACAGAATAACACAGACAGAAGACACCATAATACATTTTCGTATCTGTGGCAGACCTCACCAACTACAGACGGCAGAGTACAACGAAGACAAAATTTCATATTTAAGTTTCGATCAGAGCCGGATTAACGTAGTAGCACAAGTAGCATATGCTACGGGCCCCGCGCTTTTAGGGGCCCCGCGCCAATAAATATGTACTTAATTTTTTGGTCATCTTCTAATACGAGCGTTGATGGGAAGGAGTGAAGCTCCTGACCGGGTTGGAAGGAAAGTCCACTGACCCCCCAGCCTCGCAATGACATGTCATTGGGCCAAAAGAGCTGGAAAGCTCGAGTGCCGCTGGTTAGAGAGAAGAAAAAAAAATACGAGCGTTAAACCAATCATCTTGTGATTTATGCCATTTTTAGCGCCTTTTCATTTGGTGTCACGAAATTGTGAGAGAAAGAGCATAAGAGGGTGACTTAGTGTGACTCTTCATTATTTTAATCTTAACTGTTTGCGGACGAAAGCCATTTAAGTGGCGTTGAAAATTTGGTCACGTTTGGACGGAAGCCACTTTTTTGGCTCTAGGCGACTGCCCCTCTAATTTTGTTTCGTTCTTTGTGAAATGAATTTGCATTAACAATAAAAACTAGAATTTAGGAAACGGAAACTTCCTGTTTTAATTGAGGTATACGGCGGGCTCGCACTCTCTTTCGATCTTGATTAAAATTTCTTGATTTGTAAGGTTAGAAAACTCAAAAAATGAACAGTAGACACAGAGATATTGGACGTAATTATGCTTCTGGAAGTGAAAAACGTAAAGCGAAGGAAGAAAAAGAAGGAAGAGATCAACTTGTGATATCAAAAACACGTAAGCTGTCAGAATATTTTGATGTTCTTGGTGGTGGTACTCTAACCGCTGAAGCTGGAAGTACAGGAACAACTAGTACTAGTGCAGGCTGTGCAGCAGAAAATATACAGCAAAACCCAGTATACACTGAGTCTGAATGTGAAAGAATAAGTGAAACGAAGAAGTACTCTAATGATATTAGTGACTGGCCGAACAATATAGATGACTGTTGTAGTGACATTGACAGAGATACAACGGTAAAATACCTACAAAGATAACATTTAAGGATAAAAACATAATGCGTAGGCTGCTGATGTACATGATCGCCTAGACCGCGGGTCATCATCCTCCATAATAATTGACTTGCTAGACAGGAGGGGAACGGCGGATCAAAAAGGAAAAAAATATGACTGGAAAGATTGCGTGAGACTAGAAAGGCTAAGGAGACGCAATTGGGGGGGAAACGGAGAAAAGTCACGTTTCCCAAGTTGACATAAAAAGTAAGCAACTCGACAGAAGGGACCATAGATATGTTACGCCACAGTCATTTATTGGACGCTTTTGCGCGATACCAAGCCCTTGATTTGAATTCAGCGGCTAAACGCAGATGTTCGAAATATTACAAAATTTAAAAAGTACTTTTTTCTTAATATTAATGTTAGGAATATAAAAATTAGCTGGCCGGATGGCCCATTCTGAGCAGTGAACTAATATGGTCTTAATTTTACAGACGGATAGATAATATTGAAGATAATGACAAAAGACAGTGTTGTTCACATCATCGACAGACTGTATTGAATCTAAAAGTGTCGCTATTTGAAAAAAAAAAAAACACGACCTCGAGACGCAGGTGTTCAAATCTACGTAGTATGGAAGAGAAGGGATATTTGTGGTGGCTGTGTCTAAAAAATAACTTTTAACGACAAAATTTTGGAGGGGAGAGAAAGGTTGGTTCAAAAATCAAGTACAGTTTTGTAGAAACACAAGTAGAGACGGACAGACTAACAGATAACCATCCATACTTGACTGAAGCATGACTGAAATGACTTTAGGATAGGAAATTTGAATTTAAAATAAACCTAGGCAGTGATTGGCCACAGACAATCATATCATTAGCGCTCAGACGCGAAAGTGGGGCCATTCTTCAATAGTTGTTCAGTGATAGACACAGATTTTAAAGTGTGGTGATTTCCATATGAAAGAAAGTGTAAGAAGTTTAGGGACGCCATACTATAGCCAGCAGCTCAGCTGAGTTTTGCTAGCAATTCTGTGTTATTTATTCATAATCTGGTAAGATTGAAATTATTTCCTTATATATTTTGAATATTGTTTCATGTTTGAGTGATTTGATACTGCCATATCGAAATCTAGCCTTACAAACAAGTAGGGATTTGCTCTAGACCCCCCGCCCAAGTCAGGGTCTAGGGACCAACAATGTACATAAACTCCAGCAAGGGTTAGGCAAGACAGATCAAGTGTTGAGAATAATGAAACATATTACCTATCCTCTTTTAGGGCAGAAAACTAATAAATATTTTTCAGAATCTATAGTCTGGGAGGATCTATCTGATGTAAAACCACCATGGTAAATGTGCTGTTTGGTCAGAGAGATCTGACCTGTCTGTATGATGTGGTTGTTGTGTCAGTGTTGTGTCCAGACGTGGGTAGAGAATAGATTTTGACACATGGCCCATACTTTGATTGCAGAGCTGTGAGTTTCTGTTGTCAACAAAGCAGTGTCTATTCAGTTGGTGACTTTACTCGAGTGTATCTGTGCAGTACTTGTGACAGAGACCACCATTATTGCCCGCCAGCACGGAGAGGTGGGACCACCTGATTTCAGCACCAGAGCTACAACTACAAGATGAGTGAGCCTCTGGTCTGCTGCTGGACATTCACCAACGCTTTGTAGTTACTAATACCCCCCATAAAAAATTCCCACCATTTTCTGGACACTGTGTAGTCAATATAGACAGGTGTGATGAGGCCACCCCAACAGCACAAACATTAACTATCCTCCCAAGTAGATGACTACTAGAACATTTTAATAAAACTAACTAGTATAGTACATATATATGTACACTATTGCATTTATGATATAATATTCCATGCATTTTTTTCATAATCTCTAAATCCTTTTAAGTTCTGGTCAACCTAAAAAAATTGATCCAGAACAAAATAAATGTAATATAATTCTATCAAAAAATTTTACACACGTGAGTTAGTTCAGTGTATTTTAACATTTGTTAATATTATTAGTCTTGTTAAATATCTGTGGGTATATCTATAACCTATTACACCACACTACATATCATAACCCTAGACACTTTACGTAGCCACATTCATTAAAAAAAATTAAGTTTGAGGTCGTAGTGGTAGCAAGAAAGGCCTTCTGACAATTCTCAACTACATTTTATCTCAGGAGCCTTCACAGCTGGCCTCATACAATTTAGGGAGAAATAAAAGTGGTGAAATAAGTTTAAAAATTCCCTTTAAAATTAAAAGTTCCCTGCAGAAAAAAGGTTGGTGAATCTCACAG
>JAMPIV010015903.1:0-143531 GCA_024509875.1 Oreohelix idahoensis
ACATTGGCAAAGACACTAGACTGATAAAAAGAACAAATTCATTAATTTCTGATTATTTATCATGCAAATTGATTTTTGAAAAAGCTAGGCTTTTGAGCTAGTTAATACTAGTGGCCGTACATGTTTTAATTAAATATTAAAGGAAAAATACTGGAGACAAGGGCTTAACAGAGCAAAGAATTCCGAAGCTAGTCGGCACTTAGTGTCCAAATCCATAAAAAAGGCCCTCTATCAAAACTTTACGATTGGAATGTAACGTGTCGATCACTTGGGCAGGAATCAACCTAACCTTTTAAGTGAAGATAAACATGTAAGTACGGACATGGAAGGCCCCTTAACACAAACATCACTCGTCTATTGTTTTACACGAGCATAGTTCGATAGACAGTGGTGAGCTTTTTGCTTCTGTCCAGACAACAGGTCAAGGGCAGACCAAGAGATAATAATATGGACCCAACTACATTGATCTACGACTTGGTGATAGACTCTGGCATGAGAATGCTGCTTGAAAGTACATTGCACTACTAGGAGCACAATCACATCAACGTTACATCCAGGGGGAGGGGAGGGAAAAAGAAGCGGATAGACTTAATAAGATTAGTCCATGCGGTTGGGCCTGTTGAACATTAATCTAAAGAAGACAGAGGTCAAGACGCTCAATGTGGATGCCACGCCCTGAGCCCATAACAGAAGAGGCAGTCAGCAACTAGGAACAAGAACATAAACACCTTCACAAACCAAGGGTAAGGCATATTAACCGACTAGACTGGCGGGAGCAAAGCAAAGTACATTAACAACAAAATGGAACAAAGCAAGAACACAGAGCCTATTTTTTTACGTCAAACACAACATATTGGAATGTCCTTCGGGTCCATTACAGGCACAACACAAAAATTAGAGATTATTATCAGAGCTGAGTGCTGTTCTGTGTCTTCTGCTTCCTGTCTAATGGTGCGGAATGCTCTGGAGAGTTACGAGAAAGGTGAAATGGTCGAAAATTTTCTCTCTTTTCACGAGAAGGCGGCCCATGGATGGAGCCGGGGAATGCCAAATGAGCTAACATGTCTTAAAGAAAAATTCTCCGAAATCTTTTGGCCGAATATGCCATCACCAACCAAGATCTGCTACTCGGAGCCAGCAAGAGGACATGCATCACATCCCATCATTACGTACCAAGTTGCATAACTGCTGTGAGCTGTGCAGGGTTTGGTCAATGACCCTCAGCCTAGACTCCGCATGCCATTCGCCACCACAACCGCAAAATCGAGAAGGGACCCGGCCGGTCCTCTTGAGAAGGAGAAACCTGAAGAGAGATGCGCCGACTACCCTAAAAACAACCTTGGCGGGGCGGAGGAACTGTGGAGAGGTGCTGTATATGCAAAGAATGAACCAGAGTGGGACATTATAAACAACTGTCCGACACTGAACGTTTCCTGTACCGTTGACGCACCACGTGCAGCACAAGTGATTCAGTCCAATTTTGTAGAAACCTTCTTATGATTTTGAAGATAAATGCAACCATATTTTCACCATACGAGCTCGGACGCCGCCTCGGTAAACAAGGTCCGCGCAGAGCAGTGACACCCCCAGGCTGCTTGCGAATAGTCTACTACTGGGAACATAAACAGATTAGGGATGAGCCCACTCTCCCGTTGAACAGGTGCTAAAGTCATAGATTAGATACTGGGCCAGAAGGCGCACCGGAAACCACAGTATCACGCAACTCGCTTTTTTTTTTTTCTATGGAGAGTACACCGTCAAATAAATCTCGTACTGGTGCTCGCCCTGTGGAGCTCCACCAGGCAGGTGCAGTGCCGGGCTCTGAGCCTCGACAGAGCCCACCCTCAGCTACTGGAGGACCCTCTAGACCGTCTTGTGGAGTCAGCAGACGGCGGAGGAGAACTACTGACCAAAACAAAACAGAAAAAGAGAAACCCAGAGTGCCACTTGTCATGATGCACTGGAATGCAGTGGGAGTGAACAGCAAGCAGGCTGGATACAGCAAAAAGACAGAGCTGGAAAACATCTTGTATGAGAAGCAAGTCAGTGTTTGCTGTATCCAAGAGACTCACTTGAAAGCAGATCAAACCTTTAAAATAAGGGGATATCAATGCTTCAGATCCGACAGAAAAGATAGACGAAAAGGAGGAGTACTTACTCTTGTAAGGAATAACATTCCTGCACACGAAAGGACAAAACCTTCAAGGGATGGAGCAGAATATCAGCTGTTTGCAGATAAAGGTAGACAAGATGGGAAAAATAGAACTCCATGCTGAACTATTAAGGTTACCCCACCCGAACAACAAACCCCTGAGTCTCAGCTCCCTCTATACACGGTTACCACCAGCCCACCAACTTTATGCAGTTGGAGACTTAAAAAAATAATAGCCACTCCCAGAGCTGGGGCTATAACCATCTGGATCACAGAGGTGAAGAGGTTGAAACTTGGCAAGATGATCACTCCCTAATCCTAGTCAATAATGCCACAGATACTCCTACCTTCTACTCCAGAGGATGGCACACAACTTCAACACCAGATCTTGCCTTCTCCACACCAGATATAGCTGGATCTATTAGTAGAGAAGTAGGAGACCAACTAGGGGGAAGCGACCATCGCCCAATCTTTCCTTACTGTCCAGAGTGCAATCTCAGTACTCAGTCAAACAGTACAGGCCCAGCCATTACAAGAATGGAACTATCAAAAACAGCCCAACTGGTGGTTTATTCAGGCCATCAGTCAAGGTGCAAAAAACACGCTGACCTGTCTCCCCCCCCCCCCCCCCCCCCCCTCAAGGTACAATTAAAAAATACAAAGAGACATTAATGAAGTGGTAAAAGACTTCAACAGATGCATACTACAAGCTGCACAAGAAACCATTCCCAAAGGATGCCGGCGTAACTACATACCATACTGGTCCAGCACACTCCAAGAACGTCAGGAAGCTATGGACAAGGCTAGAAAGGACGCAGAGTCTCAGCCTTCACTTGAAACTCACAACAAAATGGAAAAAGGCTGTAGCAGAGTTTCAGAGAACAAAGCTAGAAGAAAAACGGAAAAAGCTGCCCGAGAACTAAAACGGCATCGCGCTGAACCTTTGAGAAAGACAGGCAGGAAACTTTGTGAGATTAGTCAAGTCTCTAAATGAAGAGCGTTCCTCACCACAGGCAAGACTATCACATTGGATGAACCCCTCCCAGTGGCAAACTTTTCACAGAGGAAAACAAGCTCCAGACTTGTTTGCCAGAAGATACAGTTCAGAAAGCAACTTACACATTAAACAATAGACCATCAGAGAGAGATAAAAAAGAAATACTAGGCAACCATGGGAGGGACAGACAGATACTCCTGCCCCAATGAGGGAATCCCCCATCACACTAGGAGAACTACAGAAGGCTATTTCCAAGCTTAAGTTTTTTCAAAAGTCACACCCGGCTCCAGACAAAATCATTAGCAACGAAAATGCTAGTAAATCTGAGCTCAGCAGCAAAGACAAAACTGCTTGAGATATTCAACCACAGCTGGTTGAAAGGAACGGTACCCCAAAGTATGGGAGAGAAAGCCATCACAATACCCATACCCATACTAAAGAGGAAAGGGAAAATGTAAGACCGAGGCTGCAAGTTACCGGCCAATCAGTCTCACAAGCTGTGTTGTTTGGGAAGCTTAAACACTATGGAGCGAATAGTCAACCACAGATTGAAATTGGTATTTAGACGTCTGAGCAGATCCTGGTGCCGGAACAAGCTGGATTTAGAGAATGCTACAGTATAGAAGACCAAGTTACTTACTTGTCGGTCTCAAGCAATAGAAGAAGATGCCTTCCAGGAGAAGAAAAAGGTCCTAACGATCTGGGTCGACTTCAAGCAGGCCTTTGACAAGGTGTGGAAAGATGGCCTCATTGCAAAACTTAGGAGAAGTGGAATCCAAGGCAACATGATGAAATGGATCCAGTCTCCAACATACTTGCATAACAGGAGAAACACTTAGAGTCACTCTTGACGGTCTGCAGAGCAGAAAAAGTGTTTTGCTCCATCAGGGGGTACCTCAAGGAGGAGTAATTTCCCCAACACTCTTCCTTGTTTACATCAATGACCTGGTGAAAGATCTCCCTGCAGGACGTTAAAAGCTGCCTTATATGCAGATGACCTGAACTCAGTACTCTGGTGCGCTGAATGATGAAAATGTCACCACAAGCAAATTATTATAGAATGCCACCGCAGCGGGCAGCAGCAGACATGCTAGTGTCATGGGCAGAGAAATGGCTTATCACAATAAACACAGACAAAACCTCCACAACACTGGTCTACCTCGCCCCCAAGGACAAATCAGCTAACATACACCTAGGGACAACCGTTATCAAGGAAGAAAGCTACCCCACCTATCTTGGGGTGACATTTGACCAAAGGCTTACATGGAATAAGCATATTGAAAATGCAGAAGGAAAGGCCCGAAGACGACTAGGCATACTCAGAAAATTAGCAGGGTACCAACTGGGGAGCAAATGAACGAAATCTAAAGAAGATTTATAATGGAGTAATAAGACCACACACTTAGAGTTTAGCTCAGCAGCATGGTCATCAGCTGCTAACTCACATCTGCAGTCTTTGGACAAGGTGCAAAATCAAGCTCTCAGGCTCATTACAGGAGCCATGAAAACTACACCAATAACAGAGATGCAGAAGGTTGCTGGATTACAGACATTGTCCCATAGAAGAGACACAAAAACCATGATCCAGATGGAAAAGTACAACAGTATGCCAATGCACCCAATGAAGGCAAGACTAGATGATCTGGCATTGGGACGTCTAAAGCGTAGCAGCATTGTGCATCGGGGGAAAAGACTTATAAGACAGCATCAAGAAGACCTATCCATGAAGACAACACCACTGGAGCCCACCCCCCTTACCCTGTACCATGGGAGCAGGCCAGCAGTGCCCTCCAAATTAATACATCAGTCAGTGGTCTCACAAGTGGATGTGAGTATAATGATCTGCAAAAACGAACTGCTACATTGAGTATGATCCAAGAAAGCTATCCCGATCAATCATGGATACATGCCTATACAGATGGATCAGCAACTAATGCTGTTAGGAATGGAGGTGCCGGTATCTTTATCTCATATCCTGACAACCACTATGAGACTAGGCACATTCCCACTGGTAAATTCTGTTCCAACTATACAGCTGAGGTTCAAGCTCTAGAGCAAGCTGCAAATATGATTTATAACACCAACTCTGACTGCCACCAGGTAGTCATCCTCACAGATGCACTGTCTGTCCTGCAAGCTCTCAAGGGTGGTAAACTCCCGCATCTGAGAAATGAACTAAACAAGGTAGCTGCCAAAAAGAGAACCATACTTCAGTGGGTACCATCTCATTGTGGTGTACCCGGAAATGAAAAGGCAGATAAACTTGCAAAAAAAGGAGGAGAATGTGAACAAGAAGATAATGAAGTCACATACTTTGAGAAAAAGAGAGCTATCCAGACTATCAGAAGAGAACAGAACCAACCCAAAGACGACTATCACACTCTCGACCGGCAGGGACAGATAACTAATTTTTCGACTCAGGACAGGGCATAACAAACTGAATAAACACATGCACAAGCTACGATTGTCTGCTTCACCACTGTGCACATGTGGATTAAACGAACAAACTGCTGAGCATGTTCTACAGACTGTCCTCTGTATGACCAGTTAAGAAAGATATACTGGCCCAATGACTCAAACACATTCATCATGAGAACTCGTCTGACGGTGTAATCATCAAAGATGCGATCGCAAGAAGAAGAAGAAAGAACTGTATGGAATATGACTTTGATCTGCTATTAATCCTACCAATTGCATGTGTCGACCCTGTTACGCATGATTTGCTAGTCATGTCTCAGAAAGGTAAAAGAGGGGGCACACTAGTACAAACTGTGCAAGTTTTTCGGACGGAAAGTGCGTTCCAGCAGACCTGGCTATCTTGCATCTGTCAGGAGACTACAGCTGTGGACCGAGATTGGTTGTTTCAAGGAGTTGGTCAGAACACGAACAGTTGCACACCGTGATTGTGCCTGGACTTCGCCATCTTAGTTTGACGAGATTCTGCTCCTTAGGGTACTCTGACCGTATCCAGATCGTTTGAATTGGCGTATTCTATGATTACGGCTCCGCCATCCTCCATTCTTTACTGCAATTCTTGTAGGCTGACCCAACTAAACGTGTATACTCGGACAAGGTCCATGTGGGTATCCCTATCATCCAGTGAAACTTGCAAGAGTGACTTGTCCTACGTTGCACGCTGGTAACCTGGATCATGCCCATCTCACCACTATTTCTTTCACTTTTGTCTGTGATGGTGTACTGGTAGTCAAGCTGCCTCTCTCTCACGGTGTTTGTTCTGGCACTATCTTTTAGACAGGCTGTTCAAACTTCAGTCAGGTCTGGAGGTTGATCTCTGCATCGACGAAATTGGCGATAATACGTTTGGCCCGGGTGAATAAAGCTGCCTCTTTCATCATGTCGCCCTCATTTGCTAGGTTCTTGGAATCCATGTCCTTCATTTGAGATGAGCTCAGCGACTACGAGAGTGAACTTTGTCTGCCTGGTGTTTAAGCCACGTGCTTCGTAGTCTCCTAGGCGTTTCTCTCAAAAGTGCTTGTAATCCTCCCCATTTTACAACCAATCGTCCCCACTATAAGCGTCAATTGATTTGTCATCTGCCCCCGTTTGATGACCCTTAGCCGCCGTGGTTTTGCACGGCATTAGTCTCATGCTCTTGTACAATGGTGGTGTTTGATGCTGGACGACACTCACGCAGCTGACCGCATATCTTCGCTCAGGTTGTTGGTCGTATGTCCCTGCTGGGTAAACTTCTACTACTAAGTATATTTCCGCTGAGGCGATCCCCCATGTTAGTCCCAGTTTTTACCCACTTATTGTTTCTCTCAGTGATGGCTATGCTTCCTCCTCCTGGCCTTTCTGTTTGCTGCCTTCGTTGAACGTACTGTGGCTTGCTTCCATGTCAGACGCATATCATACGAAATGTAACGACCGAGACTGAGGTGAGGTTGATTCTCATCATTCTCATCAAGCGGAGCTCTCACTTCTCCGATTTAGTCTTGAAGACACTAAGCCGTAAGCTTTCATGTTTGGGAGAAGAGGGTGAAGAGCGTCTACGTGCTGGCACCTGATTTGTCTGTGATCGACAGCTGACTACTACCATCTATTTTGCCTATTGAGGTTAAAGGCATCTCTCATAGCGCCTTTGTAGCGCAGTTTGGTGAATGCCACTGGTTTGCATTGCGTCATCTGTGTCGACCTACTATTACCAAGTTCTCAACTCTGAGCTGATACATTGCCACTTTCATTCCAAAAATTCATTAGTGGTTAGTTCCAGCAACCAGGGTCATTGATGTAGACTAGAGAAAAGTGTGGGGGACAGAACCCCTCCCCTGAGGCTGACCGCGCTCATGGAACGCATATAGATAAATTTGTAGTAGCTCTTACATCTTTGAGGCCTTCATAGCTAGTTTTTTTTGTACTCTGGTCTCTTCTGTTTATGCAAGTAATACTTTCACACCCATTTTGTTACAATCTTTATACCATTTCACTTCTTACAAAGTTTTCTCAGTTTTCCTCAGAAGCCCTTCTTTCCAAAACCTTGTCAAATGCTTTCCTTAGATCATATCCATGCTGCTAGTACCATTTTCTTATCTTGGAACGCATCCTCAATCTCTTGGGAAAGGTAAGTTGCCTGATCTTCGGTGGAATAACACTGCCTAAAGCCCTCCTGCTGTGGTACTACAGAAGGTTTTCACTATTCAAGGTACTCAGACTGTAGCCTGAGGTTGTATGATGAACGTTCCATTTGTTTTTGCAGAGGCAGCTTGTTAAGGCTGATTGGTGCTGTAGCTGGAGGCAAAGTGGAAACTGTCCTTTTCCTGGTTTTAGGATCGTTGTGGTATCTCATGATTGCTTCCCTCCAGGTACTGTGGAACTCTTGCCTATGACAGTTCCACCGAAAAGAAAAATATTGAAGATCTGCAGACAGCAGCTTTTGTTTTTGCTGAGCGTAGCAGCGTCCCAAGGTCTTCTTAATCATTTCATTGGAACATCAGCCCATCAACTCCTGGCGACTCATTCTCATTTTTTCTATAGTTGGATACTTGCCAAGCTCGACTCCAGTTCTCTTAATGTGATTGGTGCCTTTCATAACTTCAGGTATGGTTCGCTCCATCTCGTCCCCCCCCCTCGTGCCTTGTTTCTCAGCGAGTCCTCCGTTGACTTATCCACTCAGTATATGAGACACCCCGTCCTGGCTAAACTTCGATGTTGTTGTCTTTAGCAAAGGAGTCTGCAAAGTGATTCAGCTGCCTGTTGTTTCCCATGAGGATGTTTCGCCTATCTTTGTGTACAGGAGCAATCCTTGAGTTTCTCCCTGTACCTTCATCGTTAAGTTGTTTTTAGCCAGCTTATTCCACAGTTTCCTCATTATCTCTTTCCGAAGATTTCAAGGGACTCTGTTTTCTCCTGTTCCCATCTTTCTTCGCCTGTGCCTGGCAACTTGGTCCCCTTTGAAATTTGGCCTTAGCTTGTGGTAGTTATTGTGGTGTTCTTGGCAATTGGACTTTGTGTCTCTGCCTGTCTTTTCGAGAGATGTTTCCATCGTCGGTTGTGCAGATCAAGGCTATCTGCTCTAGTTCACTATTCCAATATGGTGTTTGTAGTGCTTATGAGCACCTCTATGGTATTTGTTTCACGAGCTCACCTGTAAATTTTGGCATTCTGCTGAATTCATCGAATCTAACAGCATTTTATTGCGATGTCTTTTGTCTCACAGTCAGAATCTCTAAGCCAGAGTATACATCTGCGTGTACGAGTATGGCTGTGAGGTACAATATTGTCCAGTCTCCTGAGCTTCTTTGTGAGGAGTCCATCCTAGTGCGTGAGAAGCGCTTGCTCTCACCTCTTGGACCAAGCTCATTTTTCCACAATTAAGTGAAGACCTGGGCCGGTGTGGGTACGCTTGCCTCCCCATGTTGTTTCCCTACAACGCGTTGTCGTTGTTCCACTCCAGTACACGGTGTGGATGTTGAAAGAATGCCAGGTCTGGTGTAAGAGGTGGTGGCTCGATTGGCTGGGTTAAATCAGGATAAGCCCAATTTGCATCCCTGCCATGTTTATACAAGCTCCTCAAACCTCCCTCCTGTCCATGTGATCATAGACCCAGCTCTGCGTGAGTGGCTGTTGAAAAGTCTTACTTACTTAGATTCGTTCCTCTTCTACGGTGAGGTGTAGAGGTTTGGAGAAGAGAGAGCGCCAGACTAATTCTATCAGCTGTCTTCTTCTCCTGGCCTGGTTCCATTCTAGTCCCCTCGGTACCCTTCAAAGATTGTCTAATGAATGTCACTCTTTATTCCCTTCCCAGCGGACTCTGGGTCGTCCTGGGGGTCTGGATCCCTGGCTCTTTGTTTCCCATGCTTGTCGTGGTAGCCGATCTTCTCCCCATTCTGCAGACATGGCCAAACCATCTTAGTTGGGACTGTTCTATTTGGGTCTGCAGCGGATGGGATTTTAGGCCTTGACGGATCGTCTGGTTGCGGACCATGTCTCTTCTTGTTACTTCAACCACTTTCCTCAGATACCTCATTTCTGAGGTTTGGATCTGGCTTTTGTGGGTTGTAGTCATTGCCCCATGACTCGCATCCATATGTCAAGACTGGGACATAGGTGGAGCGGTATACAGCCATCTTCGTTTTCTTACCAACCTCTTTCTTGCTGAGGAATCCACGATTTATGGCCTGAAAAAGTCTCCCAGCCGCTGCTCTTTGCGTGGCCAACTCTTCTTTGATGCCTCCCTTTCGGTCAATAATAGCTCCGAGATATTTAAAGTGGTCGACCTGCTCCAGGACCTGTTCTCCCAACTTAATCTGATGTTTTCTTTCTTCTCGTGATATCACCATGGATTTTGTTTTAGAGCTGCTTATGACCATCTCTCTCTTCTCCAGCTCTTCCTTCCAGACTTGCAGGTTGGATTGGAGATGTGCCTCTGATTTAGCAATCAGGGCAACATCATCAGCAAATGCCAGCTCCGAAATATAGACCTGTCTCATCTTTCCAGTAACCATCCCCCCACACTGAATACTTTTACTTTCTTGTTCTCTCTTCACCTTACACATGCCTTGATGACATCGTCCATAAGGAGTATGAAAGAGGTAAGGTGACAGGATATATCACCCCTTGTCTTACACCAGTGGTGGTCCTGAAGAACTCTCTTCTGACTTATAGTGGTTTGCTGTCCCTCACATAATTTCTGCAAGATACTTGTATAGAAGCCCTCTGTAATCCAGAGCAGTGAATCAGAGGGTGCTGCGGGAATATTCTTCCTTGCCAAAAACAGTCCCCAAAGTTTGCTCCAGGGGGGACCCTGTCAGAGAATAAAACGCCTTTTTCCAGATCTATGAAACAAAGATGGATCTCACTCTTCAGAATACTCAAGGGCCTTTTCACTCAGCTTACAACCCTGAGTGTGAAGGAGGTCCTCGAAGATTAGGTCTTGAGTACTTCGGTTTAAGCTTCGGAATCCCTGCGCACTGGGCTTCATACCAATTGTGGCTCAGCTAGGCGTGTCGGAGTTCCTCTGCTCTAGGATTCTAGAGTAGTGATTTTATTACCTAGGGACACTGAGAAGGGAATATGCCTCTATGGTTTCCACATTGTCGATTGTCACCCTTTTTGAAAATTGGTGTTATGATGGCAATCTCCCAATCAAGTATTTTTGGTATGGCCTTGGGTTGCCACCATGCCTATTGCTTGTATGGGGACCTTAGGAGTAATAGGTCGCGCTGATGATTCAACCCATGTACTTAACCATTTCTGGATAAACTTGATACCATCCTCAACTGCCCACTTGACTGTTGCCCCCCATCTTGATTTTCTCAGTGACTGCACTTGCCATGACTTCGATTCTTGTTCTAACTTGTTTTCCATCTTTATGTTGGGCCATATCTCTCAACGATCCACACATTGTGTATCCTCTTCTGTGTGCTAGTGGGTTCATCAGTTTCTGATGCTCTGAAAGTACCATGCTCACCATCACAAGGAGAGTACTGTTCTGAGACGTGCTATTCTTTCCATACACTTGGTCCATTGCACTTTTCCTTCGGAGGCAGTAAGCAATTTTGCCTTACGCTATTGTCAAAGCGCTTTCCCAAGTGATAAATTTTAATGACCACCAGACATCCTGTTTGGGGTCCTTCCTCATGTTTCTTTAGGGTCTTATAGAACAATTTCCTGGTTTCTCTTGCAAGGCGCATCCTTTTCTAGCGATTTGTAGGACTCCTAAATCAGTCTTCCCAGGAATCTGTTTTAAAGCAGCTAAGCACCTTGATTCTTTAGCTTCTGTTTTCCTGAGACAGATTTGTGGGGAAACCCACGATCACATCTGGGGTCTAATATTCGACTCTATTTTGTCCATGCGTGTGTTTTTTAGGCTGCAAGGTATTGTTTGGGTCCCAATGCCATATTGTCTCTTCTAGTCATTATGGTCTTTCTCTTTGACTTTCGATTAGAATGGGTTCCAACCCAAGGTTTGTCCCTCTTTCTCTTGATGCCACTATCAAATGGGAGTCAGGGGGGTCAGGTGATTCAACCCACATTGCTTAAGGCATAAGCAGCCAAGTCTATGGGGGGAATGAAGTCCTTTTAGGGGGAATTTAAGCCACATGGGGGGGTAGATTCCAAGTCATATTCAGGTTGTTCGTCCCTGAAAGTGTTTCCCCCTCATCACCGCTGTAGCAATAAGTCCCCTGAATATCTGGGTCTTAATTTCTGATCTTTCAGCTTTGTAGGTCTTAATGCTCATTTCTTCCGTTCGTTTACATTGGTTGTCTTGCGTGGTGCTGGGGCAGTTCCTAGGCTGGAGCAAAACTCTTTCAGTTGTTCTTTTAATTGTAAGCAGGTAGTGATTCACTTCCACATCTCTGGCCCCTCCAGACTCTAAGCATCCCGGACATATTTGAATGAGCTCCTCCTAACAATGGCATAGTCGATCACTGACTTCTCATTCTTTGTTGGTTCATCACAACCTATTATATGCATGTAATGCGCTTATGGGGGAACTTTGTGTTGGTATGATCAGATGTCTGCTCACTGCAGAATCTGAGGAGTCGCATTTCCATTGTCATTGAGAGTATCTTCTCCATATCTTCCGATAACTCCACCCCATCTAGCATGGTCATTTCCAACTCTGGCATTGAAATCTCCGAGCATGATAATTTCATCTAGGCAGTCATCCACTGTCCTTTGCAGCAGCTCGAAGAATTCCTCCTTGACCTCTGCTCTCTCATCCTCATTTGGCCCATACACTATGACCAGGTTGACTATGGTTTCTCCTTCTTTTAGTTTTACAACCATAATGTTATGTTGCTCTCCGAGAGACAAAGTTAGTGGAGGGGATTCCTTGATACTATCTTTCTGGTTTTTGCGGCCACAAATGCAACCCACGTATACCCCCTTTAGCTCTTCAGCAGATGTGGGTTAAACCACTGTATTATATAGCAGAGAGTGTTGCCATCGAGATTCCATGACTCCTTGTCCCTAATTTGCTTCTTTGTTTCGGTAATAGCCAGGATTTCTAGTTTTGCTTTCCTCATCTCTTCCATCAGCTCCTCTTCTTTCCCATTTATACTTCTTGTGTTCCATGTTCCATAAGTCGTAGTCCGTAGTCCGTTCCAGTTCGTCGCCTTTAAAATCAGTCCGGTTTTCTCTCTTATATTGCTTGTAATCATAGTTTTAGACAAACAGGTGATTGGCCTGTTGTGCCTTTGCATGGTGGAGGGGCTGCCTCCTTACGGCCTCCATGCAGGCCGCCCTCCTCCTTTTTCATCCGGGCTTGGGACCGGCATAGGCGGAGTTGGCTGTTGAAGTCTCCGCATACAATCAGTCTTTCTTTTGCTGGGATTGTATCTAGTGCCAATGGGTGGTCGCTCGGACAGTAGTAGTTGAGCAGGTGGAATTCTGAACTTTCTGTCCTGAGATGAAGCATCTGGTATTCCGCCCCCTCCATATATGTTTCAAGCTGACATGCACTGATGTTATTCCTCACGAGTGTCAGTATTCCACCCTTTCGCCTGTCTATTCGGTCAGATCGGTAGCACTGGTAGCCTCTGATTTTGAAGGCTATGTCCTTGTTGAGGTGGGTTTCTTGCAAGCAACATACATTTACTTGCTCTTCATTCAAGATATTTTCGAGCTCTAATTTTTTGCTGTAGCCATCTTTTTTACTATTGATGCCTTCAGCATTCCAGTGCATTATTTTAAATGGTCTTTTCTTTGCTTGGCCAGTAGCTCTATTCTCATGCCTCCTGGCTCCACGGGGCAATTGAGAAGGACCCCCAGTAGTAGGGGTTGGGCCCTTCCGAGGCATAGGGCCCGGCACTGCGCCTGCCTGGGTGTCCGTCACAGGGCGAGTGCCATAACGTTTTGCAGATATAGGCATACTTCCATAGCGCATGTGCGTGGCATCCTGATTGCTGTGGTGCACCTCTTGGCTGGTTGCTTCCGTCTTCAGCACCTTGACTTGCTAGGGCAGACTGTGGTCTTGCTCGAGTGTAGGAGGGCCTGGCCAGTCTTGGTTTTTCAGCCGCTGATGGCTGTACTTGAGCCCCATCTCCACGTCAAGGAGCTGGCCTCGATGGGGACTTGTATATCCAAATAAATACTTCTTCATTTGCTGTCAAATAATCACATCTGTTTGTCTTTTAAAGTTAGCAGTCTGTCACAGGCTTCTTTCATCACCATACAGCTTCTCCCTCAACTGGCAGTCTGTCTCAGGCTTCTCTCATCACCACACAGCTTCTCCCTCAACTGGCAGTCTGTCTCAGGCTTCTCTCATCACCACACAGCTTCTCCCTCAACTGGCAGTCTGTCTCAGGCTTCTCTCATCACCACACAGCTTCTCCCTCAACTGGCTGTCTGTCTCAGGCTTCTCTCATCACCACACAGCTTCTCCCTCAACTGGCAGTTTGTCTCAGGCTTTTCTCATCACCACACAGCTTCTCCCTCAACTGGCAGTCTGTCTCAGGCTTCTCTCATCACCACACAGCTTCTCCCTCAACTCGCAGTCTGTCTGAGGGGGGGGGGGGGGGGGGGGCGGGGGGGGGGGGGGGGGGGGGGGGGGGGACTTCAGCAGGGTCAGGGGGTCTCAGGCTTCTCTCATCACCACACAGCTTCTCCCTCAACTGGCAGTCTGTCTCAGGCTTCTCTCATCACCACACAGTTTCTCCCTCAACTGGCTGTCTTTCTCAGGCTTCTCTCATCACCATACAGCTTCTCCCTCAACTGGGTTGGAGAAGGCCATGCAGCCACTCTGCTCCTCTAGTAAATACTTCTTTTCTACAACTTACACAAGCTGTTTCCTTTTTAGTTTATATTTTCATGAACATTAAAGTCAACTATACAAATATTATTGGTGTGATAAGTCACTGTAGGTTTTTTACTGTATCTCAAGTCTAAGTCAGGGCAGCATATAATGAGTTTTGCATTAATTGACTTTTCCCTGTTACGAAGAGGTAGAGCTTTTTTTGTTATTTGCAACCCTAATAAGTTTAATTTGTTACTTTTGTTGGTTTCACAAAATGATGCTGTAGCAAACTGGGCCTATTTAGGTAATATTTTTAAAATATCATAACTTTGTGATCTCTCATCTGCAAGGTTGTGATCCATCAAGTCAGCTGCTGAGGTTTGCAAAAGAACTCAAGGGTAGCACACTGCACTTGGATATGATATCCTTGGGAAGAGGTCAAGGTCCTAAAGCTGAAGAGCTTATCTCAAAAGCTCAGATCCTGAAAGGCAAATGGGTCTTTCTGCAGAACTGCCACCTAGCAGCATCATGGATGCCAAGATTGCAGAATATTGTTGAAAAGTATATCTAAGTATTTTTTAAAAGTCATTTGCTTTGAAACAACCATTACTTCTATCCTTTCTTTTTCAATTTAATCAATAATTTCTTGTAACTCTTTTTAACTTTTTGCTATTAGGACTGAATCATCAGCGTATTTCAGACTGTTTATATTGTCCACCAACTGATATTCCTGGCATATTGACTATGGATCTCATTATATTTTCATTGTACAGAGAGAAGTGATTAGGTAATAGCACACATTCTATTTTTACTGCTATGCAAGAGTTAGTCTGTTTCATTCATTAAGTATAGTGAGATAGCATGAAGATACTTTTCTCGTTCAGTTAGCACAATTTATTTCTTAGGTTTAACCAGCCAAATGAGGACAGTCTTGACCCGCAGTTTAGACTCTGGTTAAGTTCAATGCCCGATCCATCATTTCCTGTCTCCATTCTACAGTCAGGTATCAAGGTAATGCCTAATAAATTATATATTTAGTTAAACAATCCACATTATATCTAAAAGAATATATACATTTGTTTCAGGAGAATAATATAATATAATAATAAAAGCCCCTTCAGTATAACTGACTATGGGCATGCACCTCTGAGGTGATAGCCCTCAGCCGCTTATTTTCCTGGTGTTCAACGTTTTTTTCCTCTCTTCTACTTGTTGTTTGAGCTTCTTTTTACCCAAACTGAGGTGATGGCAGCAGATAGCATCGCCACTTGGTGCGATCGGCAGCTTCATCCTCTCAGGTTGCTGGATTTGTGTCAAGTGCCCTCATGTCTCTCTTGCACACATCTTTGAATCTCAGCTGCGGTCGCCCAACTGTTCTTTTGCCATCTGCCAGTTGTCCATAGAAGATATCTTTTGGGATTCGACCATCTTCCATGTGGCGGACATGGCCAAGCCAGTGTAGTATGTTCTGTCTAAGTAGTGTATACATGCTTTGAAGGCCAGCACGCGACAACTCCCTCGACATTTGTCATGTTATCTTTCCACGAAATGCTGAGAATGTGGTGTAGACACCATAGATGGAAGGTATTGAGCCTTCTTTCTTGCTTAGCATAGGTTGTCCATGTCTCACTGTAGAACCTCTCCCACTGTCGGAAGTAGCCCCTTCCGCCAATTGGGCAAAATGCTTATAACCGGTAACTGCTACTTCCCATGTTTTGCCGACACCTATAGGGTGAAGCTGGAGTGTCCTCTCCAGGGCGCGAGCTGGGGCACAGTTATATGGAGATCAAGCTGTTGCAGGAGAATACATACTATAAATTGTGAAGGAATGTAAAAATAAATAAGTTAGCATCCAAATACACTGACTAACAAAAAAAAACTTTTTTTTTCTTTCTCTAACATTTCTATGTTTTTCTGGTCAATTTTAATGCGCTGTTTTTAAATCTGCAAACCGTTTTTCTCTATCAGGTCGGGATCTCTAGAAATACGCAATTGAAGTTTTTTAACAACGCATACAGTATTACAACATCATTCGTACAAGAATTATAACAGTTATGTAGGCTTGAATTTCTTTGCAGTCGACTTTCGTCGGTGAATGGCATGTGGTACATCGCAATGAAGCATCCAACAATAATCGGCAAGCATGGTCACACTCCACCGTCCTTGATAACGTGACTCCATTACGGCGATATCTTGATGGAATCGTTCTCCATGTTCATCGCTGACTTCGCCAAGGTTGTCAGGGAAAAAGTCAAGATGCGAATCGAGCAAATGGATTTTGAGGGACATGTTACAGCCCATAATTCTGTATGCATCTATGCACTGCTTAACAATATGCAACATAGTCGACAGATTTGTGATTTCCCAGAAAGTTATCGACGATCGATTTGAATGCCATCCATGCGCGAAGTTCACTACCATGTAACAAGTTCTCGAATTGTTTGTCTGCAATAACTTTCCTAATCTGAGGTCCTACAAAGATACCTTCCTTTATCTTTGCATCGCTAACTTGCGGAAACTTTTCTCGAAGATAAGTGAAAGCTTTGCTCGTTTTATCTAACGCTTTTACAAAATTGTTCATGAGCCCCAACTTTATATGTAACAGTGGTAAAATGAAGCTGTCTTTGTTAACTAAAGGCTCGTGTATTACATTTTTATGCCCGAGCTGCATACGATCCCGGATAGGCCACACCTTTCTTGCATAATGTTCCTGTCTGTTGCGGCTGTCCCATTCACATCGGAAGCAACAAAATTTAGTATACCCAGTCTGCATGCCCGTGAGAATTGCAATGACCTTTAGGTCTCCACAAATCCGCCATTGGTAGTCATTGTACTTTATTTTTCCAAACGTATAGCCATATTGTCATAAGTTTCTTTCATATGAACAGAGTAGGCGACTGGAATTGATGAAAATAAATTTCTGTTATGCAATAACACGGTTTTTTAGACTAGTCTTGGAAGAATCGATGAAAAATCGCCATTCGTTGACTATGTGCTCATGACCGTTTACATCTTTGCAATAGCAAATGTCATCATCCATCTCAAAGTATTGAACAAGTTCTCTGTGTCTATGACGAAATTTAGATATCGGAGTATTGGGCGCTAAAAGATTCCATTCTTTGAGTCGCGAACCGAGTAATTCCGCTTGTCCTTTGGTAAGAGCGAGATCACGTATTAGATCTGAAAGTTCTGAATGGTTAATTAAGTAAACACCATCATTCACCGGTATGTAATCTGAGTCAGAATTAGTTTCTAAAGCAGGTAAACTATCACTTTCTGATGGTTCATTCACGTCCAACGGATATTGTTCTGGTGGTACTTGGATCGGACACGTGATTGGATCATGAGGCACTGGTTTCGAAACCAATTCAATATTTGAATAAACCATAGACTTTCTAGTTTTAAAAGTGAAACCATGGATATATGTCAAGCAGAAGTAACAATCAGTAGTGTGATTTGTATGTTCACGCCATATTAATGGCACTCCAAAAGGCATCGACTTATGCTTCGGCGATTTTCGTAACCAACCTGCCAATGTATCGAACAAACTGCATTTGGCTTTCAAGATTTATTTGCATCATCAACTTTCAAATCGAAATAAAGTTCGTATGCTTTCTTTAGTAATGGTGTAAAGTTTTTCTGGTCAACACGATCGGTAAAATATCCGCACACGTAACAGAACAGATCAGCCGAATTTCTACAACTTCTAGAAGCCATATTTTGCTCAGAATTATTTCAAAATACAGTAACTATTAGAAAAATCGCGTAACATATGTCATGCATCTTTTAGCAGTATAAAAAGTAGAATTATGTTGCTTTTTATTAATTTTTAATAAGTTATAGAGTAAAAATGAAATGGAGCAAATAACGGTTTCCCAAAAATATATTTATTCACAAATATCTTAAGAACCTGACGTGATAGAGATAAACGGATTTCAGATTTGAAATCAGCGCAAGAAACTGACCTAAGAACACTTATTCTTATATAAGAAAGAAAAATGTTGTTTGTCAGTGATATTTATCATTGCTAGGTTTTAAGTTTTCCTATGTTACAGGCTGGGGTGTCGTATGACTTATAACTGAGTCTGTATATGCTGTGTCACATTTATTTTCAGATTTTACTAAATCTGTTACAGGTTTGGCCTCTTGCCAAGTCCTGGGCCGTAAATGGTTAAGAGAATATCTGGATGTTTTGGTTCAGATTGTTTGATTTTCAGCTTTTTTTGCTTACGTTAAGATCAAACCTTCTGAATTTTTTCTTATTTTCTTGTAAGAATATCTGCACTTGCAGTTTTAGCCTTTCAAACTTGAACAAAGATCGTCATGGTGGGTTTAAATCAGTATAAATTCTACCAAATGTTTTTCATTCAATTGGTGTCAAAGAGGTATGTTTGAGAAAATATAAACCAACTCCTATTGTTGTAGTGTCATACAAGCAACACAGTTCAACGTGGCAAGACAATTGTCAAAAAGAAGCAAGTCACAACCACTGCAATGTCTTTTTTCTTGCCCGAGGTGAAGAATCTCCATCTCTAACTATTTTTTAAATTTATTTCTGCCACAAGTCAATAAATAAATTTAATTGTTTATGTGTTAAGTGCTTGGCGTCGTAAAGTCTCGTGGGACAAAATTTGCATAATCCTAACCTCTGTGGCTCCTCAAATACAATAGAGGTTGTCAGTTGCTTACATATACGTGTAGGATATGTGGTGATGGTGGTTGCTGCATAAGTGAGATCACTTCTCCGTTGTTTTAATTGAGTCTAATCACCTCTGAAAATGAAGACATGGTCGTCTATAAAAGTCAAAGTTTTTATATAGTCATCAAAATGAATGCAAGCTAATTCAGTTTTTCCTCAGTTGTTGTTTAACACATTAACTACCGAATTAAAAAACACACTGTGGCCGAATTAAATTTTTTTCCCATTTTCATCCTGTAGGTGTTTGCACAAAGTAAGCTGTAGTTTTCGTAATTGTTTACAGATTTGTATGAATTACACGTCATTTTAAAGATAAATGAATGTACTATTACAATAAACATTGGTTGTAACTCTAATAGAGGTTGTTGCTATTTAACGGCCCTCCGATGGCCGAGGACTTGCAATATTTTCACAATTATAACTGCTTGCGCCCCGTCTCTATCAAAATCACAATTTCAATCAATGTGCACACCGTTTTCACTCTTGTCCTCGTCGCTAGATCTTTCAGTCAATTGTTGAAACATGTTTCTATCCTATTCAGCCGTTAGACGAGATGTACACGCATTTTTTGTAGTCCTAGCACTAGTTGCCACGGTAAACAGTTTTACACGATTTGGTAACTAACCCAAAACGCTGAAAAATATGAACATAATATCAATTTTCCAGTGTTCCACAACAACCATGCTTTGGGAATTTGTTTTCCGGTGGCAACTTAAAATCTCGAACCAGATCAGAGAGTGTTTCAGTACATTTTTCATTCGTTTTATTACTAAAATTAGATTGGCGCCCTGAGCGGCTTGCGGTCCAAATGTGATTATGTTGTGAGCCGCTGACAGTGGCTTGCGGTAGTTAATGTGTTAACTAGGGCTGCTGAGCTTCTCGCTCTTTTACATCCAATACCACGTTGAAGACTCTTTGGTATTATCTACACTGTAGATCTAGGCTTTTCCTGTGACTTCTGTGCCATTCTGAAACATGCTGAGTTGAAGTCATGAGCTCCAGCTTGGCTTGCATTTAAAGGATCGTCACATCTGGTCCCAAGCTAGGAGTAAGAAGTGCGTGGCATAATGTGCATTCCCGCCATGCAAAGGGGCTCTCCAACTATGCAGAGCTAAAATACAGTGCTTTGGTTCTGGGCTCTCCCAAGGAATTGTCACGTCCTGCACAGAGCCACTTCTCAGCTCCCACTGCCTATCACTGGGTCCATAGTGAAATCCTCCTGCATGCAGTCAACTAGGTCAATGCCAAAAAATTGCATCTGGGGCTCAAGTGATTTCTCCAAGCTTAGTATGCTGGGTTCTCAACATGTTTCACCACAGGGGGAATCCTTGGAAGTGTGCGGATGATTTCAAAAGTCAATGAGGGTGTAATTAGCCTCACAGACAGAGGTTTACTTCCACATATGTATATTGTAGCATTGTGCATAGCTGGTGGTCATATAAAGATGACTCCAGGTATGCCTCCATGCATGTTTTTCCTCAGTAAAGTTTAAATTTTGGGAATAAATTCCATTTATCATAGGCCACCATGTCCTATATGCCTAGCTTTTATACCTATGTGAAGCAATGGCTAAGTTTTCTTTTCTTCTTTACAAGAGGTTCTAATGTGGCCCCAAAATCAAAGAAATTGTCAAATACATGACAATATTCATCTTGTACAATAGTTTGGGCTAATTTAATGAATCAAGCTTGATTTTGTTCTTTTTATGAAGGCCAGTAAATCCTTGCTTTCAATTTATACAAGGGGTCATTCTGACACCAACATTGATCATAGGCTTAATGCATAGCTGGGTAAGGTGAACGTGACGGTCTTTAGTTCTAACAGCAAGTCTCACATAAGCCAGCATGGGTTACTAAGACCTCTCTCAGAAACAAGAACCCACGTCATTTCAACTAGTCATCTAAACGTATATTTTGCAACTAAGGGTGCCACTAACACACTAATTTTACTTCCGGCAATTTTGTTTTAGAGATTATACTTATGATGTCATTAGGATATCCCTAACTTACTTTCTTACTTAGTCATCCCTCTTCTACCATGAGGTATAAAGGTTTGGAGGAAGGAGCACCATACTATCCTATCAGCTGTCTACCTTCTGACCTGGTTCCAGTTTAGTCCTCGGTCCTTCGGAGATTGCCCAATGTTGTCCTCCCACCAGACTCTGAGTCGTCTTGGAGGTCTGGATCCCTGATCTTAGTTTCCCATACTTGTCATGGTAGCCGATAAAGGTATCCCTAACTAGATCTAATGTAAGTGTCACTGTGACACCCAGGGACTACAACTAAAATAATCTTCAACTCAAATGTCAAGTCAGTCCTATTGTATGGCTCTGAAACATGGAAAACAACAACTAAGAAGTTACAAACTTTCATAAATGGATGTTTCTGTAGAATAGAAGGATTGAAATGATACAAGATCACCACCTGATGACAAGAACCACACAAATGCCATTGGAACTAGAGATGACAAGAAGATGCTGGTGATGGGCAGGACACACATTGAGGAAACTTGTTGATTGCATTACTAGGGAAGCCCCAGAGCAAGAGAAGCAGATAAGGACAGAAAACACATGACACAGAGATCTGGTAATGGAAATTAAAATAATGGTGAAGACATGGAAAGACCTTGTACGCAACATGAGGACTTGGTATATGTTTGTTGAAGGCCTATGCTCCTTGGGGAGCTGAAGGGCAATTAATAAATGTATAATATATCTATCTTTATCATTATGATAATTGGAAAACTAAATTACATTCTATTAACATTTATCTAGATGACCATTGAGGCACCACGGGGTCTAAAGGCAAATCTCTTGAGAACATTTGGAAGCTCTGGTGCCGGGGTTGTCACTAAAGAACTATATAACGAAGGCTCTTCAAAGCCAGAGTGGCGTCCACTGCTGTTTGGACTGTGCCTATTTAACAGTGTTATTCATGAGAGGAGGAAGTATGGAACCCTGGGATGGAACATCCGTTATGAGTTCAATGACTCAGACCTTGAGGTGAGTGCAAGTGTATGCACATTATTGTTTTGACTACTGTGACAGTGTAAGCTAAATTTGATCCATGAGTTTGATTATTTTGTTCATCTGAAAGATACAGCCGTTGTAGCCATAACTTTATATATAAATATTCTGCACATTTTCTCTTGACAGTATCATCAGTTGTCAGTGCCTTTTATACCAGGTGTAATGGGCACTGAATAAATGAGTGAAAGTTTTTAACATTCTGCTTCTTTACTGCTATCTAATGTGGTTCAAATGCATCTCATTTCTTTAGAAATGTGTGAGAACTGTTTACTGCATAATAGAATGCATCATCTTATGTCAAATTTTATTTGCTTTCAAGAGAAAGCATTGATTTATGTTTAAAATATTCAGGTTTTTATTTAGATTAGGTTATCTAACTCAGTGTGTGAAATATGATCTCAAATATATTTAAAGTGATTGGAAAATGGTGACGTTGCTCCAAAATAATATTCTTTAAACAAGCATCCTTTCACAAAATTGATCATACTTGAGATAGGATCTTCAAATATGCTTAACATTTAACTAAACTATCATAATTTTATAAATTTTCTGTTAATTTGAAGGTCTTACAGTGACTTTTGTTATGATACTGAAATCTCAGAATGCAGACATAAGCCTGGTTTTACCATGATGCGTCATGTAAAGAGAACATTTAGTCAAACTATCATAGATTTTCTCAGAATCTGAATTTCAAGACTCACCTGTTTCAAACATATGTGATCTTTTAGCAAGATATCCAGTTAGTAATTTTGTTATTTCAGTACAAAATTCTTAGGTGGCCTTTCATACGATTCTAATTTCTCAGTGCATCAAAAACCTGGTACGAAGTTGAGAACCAATAAAAGAAAAACAACAAATGTAATATAGAATAAAGAACACTATGTATGAAAATTATTACCCACATGGGGTTTAACCGGGAATTCCGTGACATAATAAACGCCGAATTTCTTGTTCATTGGCTGAAAATCAAACAGTTACTTGACATTGTACATCTTTCTTCACACGTTTAATGTTAAAAAATTCAAATGTTAACAGGTATCCATACTAAAATTACAAATGTTACTTGAGGAATATGAGGAGGTCCCATGGGCAGCTCTCAGTTACCTGACCAGTGAAGTGACTTATGGAGGGCGTGTGACGGATGACTGGGACCGCCGATGCCTGAAGTCTCTGCTTGGCAAGTTTTATAGCCCTGCTGTCTTTCAGCCTGGCTTCTGCTATGACTCCAGTCATGTAAGTACTTTCTTCACTATGCTAAGACAAAGAAACAGCATAGTGCAGATATATATATATATTTAACAACATTTAACAACACTATGTATGAAAATAAAATAAAATATGTGTGTGAGTTTTTTTTTAAAATTACAGTCCTGATTTTGAAATTTCGTCGCTCTAGTACAGCCTTATTCCATCTCCACTTCAGTTTGTTTTGAGAAAAATGCGTTCAAAGTTTTTTGGGTAATTAATTCAAAAGAAGGATATATCACATTAAAATTATATTTTGCACGGTGATCCACACTGATTACTGTAAGATATTTTGTAGAATGATATCAGAAGGATGTTGATTTATGACCTCAGGTCAGTTTTTGGCCAAAAATGGAGATGGAATAAAGCAATACTAAGGCTTGTTACTATATGCAGTCAAACTACGCTTAATCAGAATGAATATATGGTAGATACTATCATGCAAATGAGATACTTTCTTTTCTTCTTTTTCTTCACCTTTAATTATTTTTTTAAGTCTTTTTCTTTAAGTTAATTCTTTACTTTGGAAATGTGAATGAAACGTATACTTACAAACTGGTTTCTTAACACATTAACTACCGCAAGCCGGTGGGACCGGCTTTTGAAATCCTATCATTTGGACCGCGAGCCGCTCAGAACGTCAATTTAATTTTAGTAATAAAACGAATGAAAAATGTACTGAAACACTTTCTGATCTGGTTCGAGATTTTAAGTTGCCACCGGAAAACAAATTCCCAAAGCATGGTTGTTGTGGAACACTGGAAAATTGATATTATATTCATATTTTTCAGCGTTTTAGGTTAGTTACCAAATCGTGTAAAACTGTTTACCGTGGCAACTAGTGATAGGACCACAAAAAATGCGTGTACATCTCGTCTAACGGCTGAATAGGCTAGAAACTTGTTTCAACAATTGACAGATAGATCTAGCGACGAGGACAAGAGTGAAAATGGTGTGCAAATTGTTTGAAATAGTGATTTTGATAGAGATGGGGCGCAAGCAGTTATAATTGTGAAAATATTGCAAGTCCTCAGCCATCGGACAGCCGTTAAATAGCAACAACCAATATTAGAGTTACAAATGGTGCTTATGGTAATAGTACATTCATTTATCTTTAAAATTACGTGTAATTCATAAAAATATGCAAACAATTACGAAAACTACAGCTTACTTTGTGCAAACACCTACAGGATGAAAATTGGAAACAACATTTATTCGGCCACAGTGTGTTTTTCAATTCGGTAGTTAATGTGTTAACATTTAGTAGTATTTTGATATGCCTGATGATCCACCACATTCTCTCTACCTTTTCTTTGTCTGTAAGATTTCTGTGAAACATAGGCCTTCAGTCCGATTTCCTAGAGTCCTATTTTTGTATGCCCTAATTTTTGCTCTAGGATCTACACCTTTAAAGTTGGTTGCATGTTGTACATTTTAGCTTCTATCTTTGCTTATAGTAAGAGTGAAGAATTTTACTTACGGTATAAGGTTTCGTAATATCAAATTTTTTTTTATCATTCAGTTTATTTTGTGTAGCCACAACTGATCTCACCCGTGTGCTACTGGGGCCTAAAAGGGGAGCAAAGAATAATAACACTGTTCCCTACCAAGGCATGTCGTAGAAAGCGACTAAGGAAGTTTAGGCATGGGACCAGTTACTCCATCCTGTAAAAAAATTTTAAACCAAAAAAACTTCAACAAACATGCCAGGTCAACTAAGGAAAATAAAGCTCAGCCATCCAAGACAGGAGAAGGTCCTCTCGTAGGAAGGTGTATGATGCAACAAAGAGAAAGACGGAAAGATTCTGTGTTTCTGACTAACCTTCTTTCTTCTAGCAGAACCTCCAGATTTGGCACCTGGAATGTTCGGACATTGAACGAACAAGGGAATACGGTACAGGTAGCGGCAGAAATGATGAAATATAAGATTGATGTCCTGGGACTGTGCGAAACAAAGTGGAAAGGGGTAGACAGGAGGAATCTCAGCACAGGTGAAATGGTGCTGTCATGGGGGAATGAAGAAGAAAGTTCACACTACAGTGAAGGGGTAGCTCTAATGTTATCTAAAGAAGCACAGAAAACACTCACTGAATGGGAAGCAGTGGGACTCAAAACAGCTAAAAAGAAAATAAAGATAAACATCATCTGTTACGTGTCGTAATGTTAATTATTCCGGAGATATTCTCCATGGCCAAAGTAGACTCTAGGGGCAGTCATACAACACAAAATCAGCATAACTGCACTGAGCGGACCAACGCCTCCTTCACAATTTTACAAACATGCAGTTTATTCGTTTTGACAAACAGCTCTATGGTAATAGATATAAAGGCAAAATGCAGTAGTACGTATAAGTCCAGTTCGTTCCCTAACAAACGCTGGTCATTGGCAATCAAACTTTATTTAATATCGTCCTTTGAACATCTTTATGAGTAGGCACACATTTCCTTACTAGAATAAGCCAGGGACACCTCAACCAAGTATACTGATGTCCTGGTGATGGAATAATTCAGGAAAAACACAGAATACTGCAGGAGCTCAAAACACATACGTCCACACACTTCCAAACACAAGCCGCATCTCTTTTGCAGACGATCACCTCACTTCTGATGACGTCACTTCCTTTATTAATAAGTGACTCCATATAAAATAAACAAAAAAGGAGCCCTGTTGAGCTGCCTATTATATCGACATAAACGTTATGAATTTTAATCATAACACATCCAATGTTATGTACTCACCAATGACAAAGAAGAGTCTGAGAAGGAAGCATTTTATACCAGACTACAAGATATTATGGATAAAATAAAAAGAAAAGACATCACAATTTTGATGGGTGACATGAATGCAAAGATAGGTACAGTCAATACTGGCCTTGAAGAAATTATGGGAAAATACGGCCTAGGAAAAATGAATGAAAATGGGGAACTATTCACAAACTTCTGTGCTTCAAATCAACTGGCTAAAGGAGGAAGCATGTTTCCACATAAGGTAATACACAAGGCAACATGGATATCACCAGACTATAGAACAGAAAATCAAATTGATCATTTATACGCATAAACAAGAAGTTTAGATCATCATTACATGATGTAAAGGTATATAGAGGAGCGAATGTGGCATCAGATCACCATCTTCTGTTAGTGAAGATGAAATTCAAGGGATAGACAACAATACATAGCTATAGACAACAATTTAATGTAGAACATCTAAGAAATCAAGAAACAAGAGACAAATTTACAGTCACAATATCCAACAAATACCAAATGCTCCAACAGCTGGAAGATGTAGTGATTGCAGAAGACCACTGGCAGCAAATCAAAACTATATGGAATGAGACGTGAAGAAATACTGGGGAGAAGAGGATGACAACAAAAAGCATGGATAACAACAGAAATCATCAATAAGATAAAAGACAGAAAAAACAAGAAAGCAGAACTAAATAGAAGCAAAATCAGAAGTTCCAAAGCCAAAGGTCAAGAAATTTACACAGAAGCAAATTAAGAAGTAAGAAGAAGCATCAAAAGAGACAAGAGGAAATATACTGAGAAGTTGGCAAGAGAGGCAGAAGATGCTGCAGCCAAAGGAAATATGAGAGAACTGTATAACAGCACAAAGAAGCTAACGAGGAAATACAAGCAAGAAAATTGCCTCATTAAAGATGTCGCGTAGCGTTAGAAGGATAAGAATTATTTAGAGGAAATAATAGATCTGAATGTGGAAGATTTGGCTCAAGGAATTCCTGCTGGGTTTTCCACCACTGAAGGGAGACAAAGAGGGTAAATTCTCCTAACTAGACAGGTCTGGAAAAGATTGTAAGGAGATATTTGGTCTCTCGCTACCGTCGTCCCCTTCTCAGTTATCTATTATTATATTATATTTTACGAGCCCCCCCCCTCCCTTATAAAGGAAGATAAACATCAGACAATATGTAACATCTAATAGAAGGAACAAAGCATGGGGTACAGTATATACACCCAATTGGTTTATTGCAGTTAAAACGAATAGATGGTGAATGATAGTATTGTCGATGGAATTAGTGTCTGCTGTATGTACTATGTGTCTCACATCAAGTGTGTTTCATCATGGATGACAAAAATATGCATTGATCTGGTGAGTTCCCTTTTTATAGGAACTTAGCTTTTCAGCCCCCGGCTGATAGTGAAGCGTGGGTAGTTCTCCAGTCTCCTGACGTTGCCCCAGGTAGGTCTTGAATGGTTCGGATTTGCCTTCTCTGTGCTCGACTCCGTATTCTGCTCTGAGATTGGACTGTCGTGCAAGGCTCCACCATAGACTGAAGACAAATACGACGGCTTCATTAATTTTCTGGCTTTAGAAAGCAGTCTTTCCCTAAGCCGTCCGTCTGCCAGTCATCTCAGATTTTAGTCTCTAACATCATATGTCTAGAGCCTAATCTTGAATTCAAGTTTCTCCTTTCTGTCCTTTGTTATATTTCTCTGCCCCAGTGGCAGTATTATAATTCTTTAGACTGATTTATCGTCAACTTAACCCGATGAATTATTATAAATGTCAGTTAAACCCACCAAATTTATCATAGAAATGTCGGCAACAGTATTCTAGTTCTGTGCCTCTAGCCTAATCGTCATGTCAATTATGATGAATTTAACAAATAATTGGACATCAGTGTTTTAGAATTGTCTGACAACATTATCACACACATTATGTCTGGTCGCATCGTCATATAATTTATAATGAATATATGTCACGGTCTGTCAACATTATCGTTAATATTAAATTCCGTTAGTCTAAGCGTCGGGTCGAAAATAATCAAATAATATGGAAATTAATAGCTATATATATTCCCGTTATACATTATTATGAACATGTTGTACATATCCCGTGGGATCATAAAATATACCCGATCACATGTGGCTGGATTGATCGTAAAACAAAAATTATGAATAAAGTAAACGCAGTTATACCAATCTTGCGTCGATTTGCAAGGTACTACACATTTCATCACATTATATTCTAGCGAGATTTCACTTACCTACTCAAAGATGGACGCTAACCCGCAATTTAGACACGTGGCTTCAGTGCGTTTAATGCATGAATTCGCACGATCTGGCTTAGGTCTAGCTTTCTTGGTTACCTGGGCGTAAGTGAAAAATGGCCGTGTTTGGCGCACTTTTAGCGGGACATTTCCGCTTGGACACGTGATCCGTAGCGTGCATCATGTGACCTTAGCCTCGTATAGACGCTCCAATCAATAACGTTAAAAGTCACATGATGTTTTCCTAAGTGGCCTAAACTGGTTCTCCCTAAGTTTAAGCAGTCCTAAATTAAAGCGGGTTTCTCGCTACCGAGGTCAGGGGTCAACAATGACGTCGTATCTAAAAATAGCGAGGAGAAAATCACCGAACGCTAGGAGATTATCCGCAAGTGACAATTCCCGGGACTTTGCGATCATGCATTGAGGATGAGAAAAAATGATGTCACGTAAATAATAAAAAAAAATGAAGAGAAGATTGGGCAACTCGTCACAAAAGACAAGAATGGAAAACTGCATAGCAACATACAAGAGCAAATGAAGAGGTGCACAGAATATGTTGAGGACCTTCTCATTATACCAGCTGCACAAAATCCCCCAGACATTCAGCCAGCTGAAGAAGAGCTAAAAATTAACTGTGAAAGACCAACGAAGAAAGAAATAAAGAAAGCCATAAAGCTTCTAAGAGATGAAAAAGTGGCTGGTTCAGATGCCACTCTAGCAGAGGCCATCATAGCAGATATTGATACCTCTACAGAGATATTATACAAACTACTTGGCAAAATCTGGTAGAGAGAAGAAATACCAGCAGAATGGAAGGAAAGTTATATGGTCAAGTTGCCTGAGAAAGGAAATTTACAGAAGTGCACACATTATAGAGGAATAATGTTACTATCAGTGCCAGGAAAAGTATTAAACAGAATCATCCTTGAGAGATTAAGAGTCCATAGACAAGCAACTGAGAGATGAACAAGCAGGTTTTCGACAAAATAGATCCTGTACAGACCAGATAGACACTTTGAGAATAATAGTTGAACAAAGTCTGGAATGGAATTTACCGCTATACATCGGATTTGTGGACAATGAAAAGGCATTTGACAGTGTAGACAGAGAATCACTTTGGGAATTGATGAAGCATTATGGAGTTCTTCTGAAGATCATTAATTTAACAAAGAAAACTTATGAAGACAAGACATGTAGAGTTCTTCATAAAGGACAACTTACAGAACCGTTTGGGATAAGCAATGGAGTGTGATAGGGATGCCTCTTGTCTCCATTTCTTTTCTTATTAGCAATAGACTGGGTAATGAAAACATTGACGACACACAACAGAAATGGAATCCAGTGGAATCTGACTAAACAGTTTGATGATCTAGATTTTGCTGATGACTTGGCTCTTCTATCCCATAACCGTGATTAGATGCAAGACAAAATGAAAATACTGGATGAGAGGTCACAGAAATTGGATCTGAAAAGACAAAGATAATGAGAATACTTACTTACTTAGTCGTTCCTCTTCTACCGTGAGGTGTAGAGGTTTGGAAGAGAGAGCGCCAGACTATCCTATCGGCTGTCTTCTTCCTGGCCTGGTTCCATTCTAGTCCTCGGTCCTTCAAAGATTGTCTAATGTTGTCCTCCCAGCGGACTCTGGGTCGTCCTGGAGGTCTGGATCCCTGGCTCTTTGTTTCCCATGCTTGTCATGGTAGCCGATCTTCTCCCATTCTGCAGACATGGCCAAACCATCTTAGTTGGGACTGTTCTATTTGGGTCTGCAGCGGGTGGGATTTTAGGCCTTGACGTATCGTCTGGTTGCGGACCATGTCTCTTCTTGTTACTTCAACCACCTTCCTCAGATACCTCATTTCTGAGGTTTGAATCTGGCTTTTGTGGGTTGATAATGAGAATAAATGCAGGAAATGATAACAGGGTTGAACTTGAAGAAACACCAATACAAGATGTAGAATCGTACACATATCTTAGCAGCAATATAGATGAAGATGGAGGGACAGACAATGATATCAAAATATTGGAAAATATATGGAGATCAAGACAAATCGGGTCCAACACAAAAATAAGAATCTTCAACTCAAATGTCAAGTCAGTCCTATTGTATGGCTCTGAAACATGGAGAAACAACAAAAAGCTACAGACTTTCATAAATGGGTGCTTACGTAGAATAGAAGGATTAAAGTGGTATGACAAGGTTATCAATGTGGAACTGATAACAAGAACCAGACAAGTGCCAGTGGAACAAGAGATGAGAAGAATACGATGGCCATGAATAGGACACACACTGAGGAAACCTGTTGATAGTATTACAAGGCAGTCCTTATTCTGGAACCCCCAGGCAAGAGGGACAGAGGTTAACCAAGAAGCACATGGAGAAGAGAGCTGGAGACAGAGGTGAAAATGTTGAGGAGAATGTGGAAAGAACTTGAGATGATGGCACATGTCAGGATGACTTGGCATGTGTTTGTTGAAGGCTTATGCTCCTTGGGGAGCTGAGGGTAAGGATAACTGATCTGTTTAAACTAGGTCTATAGTTATTTTTAGGATGCTTTTATTCATTGTTTTCTTTTAAACACATAATATTCATGCTTGGTTTCTGTCATTCAGGAGCTGTAGCAGATATTTTTTTTTGCTTCATTGCCACATTATGATTCAATATCAGCAAGTCAGGTATAAACTGTACCATCAGCCTGTCATAACTGTACACTCCCCCCCCCCCCCCCCCGTTCACTACAGATATAAAACTCCATGATTGTTCTTGTACCTGGACATATTATCATATAACCATATTCTGATTCCAGGCTTACCCATCTGTGCCAGAGAGCATGAACTTCAATTCTTTAATTTCGTTTGTGAAAGAGCTCCCAAACAGTGACTCACCAGAAGTCTTTGGAATGACAGAAAGTGCTGAGAAGGCATGCAGGGAGTTCCAGGCTACAGGCATGATCAAGACAGTTCTCAGTGTGCAGCCCAGAAGATCCACAAACGTGTCTGGGTATAAATATTGCTGTTAGAAAGAAAGAAAAATGTTTTGTTAACAAACTAAAACAACTTAAGTTTTGAATAAAACATTATTTAAACTCTTTAATAAGACCCTTAATTTACAGTCTCTGCCATTCTCCGGGGCATTTAAGGCAGAGGTAGGAAATCCCCATCTAGCTGATCATGAGCACCACTCCTGCTTGTCATTTATTATGATTTAGAGTTCTGCTTGAGCACGTCTGCCCTTTGATTAGCCTGACCAATTTTTTCCGTTATGAAGTTCATTCTATTGCTCGTCTTGACCATCTCTTTTCACTGTTTTCCCTTCAGACTACTCCGTTGCCTGTAGCTTGTCAAGACACAATTGTTATTGTAAAACTATATCTGTTTGATTACCAAAATCATTTTACTGAAGTGGTAAAAGACAATGTGGTATTTATGAGTGTTTACAGATTCATAAAAACAGGCTACAACAGGTTTCTTGAATTAGGTCTTGCATAATGCAAACAACACATAACAGCAAAAGATATCTTCTACGGACAATTAGCAGATGGCAACAGAACAGTTGGGCGACCACAGCTGAGGTCCAAGGATGTGTGCAAGAGGGCTATGAGGGCACTGGATATGGATCCAGCAACATGTGAGGGTGAAGCTGCCGATCGCACTAAGTGGCGATGCTATTTACGGCGCCACCTCAGATTGGGCAAAAAGAGGCTCACACAACAAGCAGAGGAGAGGAGAAAACGTCGAAACCAGGAAAATAAGCAGCTGAGGGCTGCCACCTCAGGGGTGCATTCCCATAGTCAGTTATGACTGAAGGGGCTATTATTATTGTTTTTACAAAACAGCAACAGCATTGGACAACAAATAAAGTAAAATACAATAAAATTGGAAGCCGTGCTGGTGTAATGGTTACCACACTGCGCTGGCGATCGGGTGATCTAGGTTCAAGCCTGGGCGAGGGCATTTGAATGGGTCGTCGACAGGGATTTGGACTGGATTAATTCGAGCCATGGCGAGCCAATTTGAAGGTGTGTCGTCGGCCAGGGACTGGAATAACCTGAACGGCTCCTGAGCCGACCCAGCTATAATGGGTACTCTCCGAAGATGGCGAGTATCTGCCTGAATGGCGAGAGGACACCTGTCAGCGTACAGGGAAAATAGGATACTCACATAAAATCAGTCTCAGGTTAGACATACTAACCGGAGATTTCGCCTTGAGTAATAGCGGGTGTACGTTTAAAAAAACAAAAATGTACTTGTCTCAAAATAAGTGAAGAGATCTAGGTACTAAAACTACAGTTAATGAGGAAGAATTCCAATATATTTCTGTTTCTGAGCAACATATATCTATTTTTCATTTCATCTTCTTTCTGTATGCAGCTCAATTGCTGTTTGACTCCTTTCAGGAAGTCTTCCCAAAGGAAATGATGTGCTCATGCAGTTGTTCTTTCTGTGTCAATTTGTTTTACATGATGAGCACCAAGCATAAATCCTCCTTTGTCACTTTTTACAATATGCTTACGCCCACGGCGACCGTTGCCTCAACTGGCTGTGTGTGGTGTACCCGGAAACGGGGCCTCCCAGTACTGAGACACAGTTAAGTCCCCGATGTCATTTATCGGTGCAGAGTTGAGAGAGATGGCTGAGCATCACAATCCCCCCTGTGTTGCAGCATGATGAGAACCCAGAATTGCACACTGAGCTTGGGGGGAATCACTTGGGCACCAGACTTAATACTGGCTCTTGACTGGATGGCCGCATGCAGGAGATTTCTACAATGGGGGGTTGGCAGGTGGTGGGTATCTGGAAGTGGCTCTGTGCAGGACGTGAGGATTCCTTGGGTGAGCCCAGAACCAGAGCACAGCATTGTGCAAGCTCTGCATAGTTGGAGAGCCCCCTGGATGACGGGGAATGCACAGTGTGCTACCCCACCTGTCCCCAACTGCTAACTTAGAACCAGAAGTGGGGTCCTCTGTATGCGAGCTAGGCCAGGATAAAATGCCTGGGAAAGAGACTGGAGCTCAGAACTCCCTAACTCAAAGTTGCAGGATGGCAGGAAAGACAGGGCTATTTTGAAGATAATGCAACCATATTTTCACCATACGAGCTCGGACGCCGCCTCGGTAAACAAGGTCCGCGCAGAGCAGTGACACCCCCAGGCTGCTTGCGAATAGTCTACTACTGGGAACATAAACAGATTAGGGATGAGCCCACTCTCCCGTTGAACAGGTGCTAAAGTCATAGATACTGGGCCAGAAGGCGCACCGGAAACCACAGTATCACGCAACTCGCTTTTTTTTTTTTTCTATGGAGAGTACAATATGCTTAACTCTTTGACTTCGCAATTTTTTTTCTACCCTATGCCGTAATTTTAATTCATGATAGACTAAAAACAACGCTCAGAGCGTTGTTTTGGCACAGGTGTCAAATCTGACCAACGCTCTGAGCGTTGTTCCAGAGTCAAAGAGTTAACTTGGTGCAGTGTCCAATCATAATTCGTTGCGCAATATCAGGCACCAAGATTCACATAGTGACATACCTGTCAACTTGTACAAATTTTTCGTACAATGTACGGATTTTTGATACTTTTAGCAGTGTACGGCCGTACAGACTCGTTGTACGGATTTTTCTCCCCGCCAAAAAAAAAAGTTTTTTTTTTTTTTTTTTTAAATTCTAAAAATATTTTCCAACCCAAGTTTTTTAAAATTTTAGATCAGAAAATATTTTCTAGCCCAGGTTTTTATTTAACCATTTTTTTTATTTTTAATTCCGGGAATCTCGGCGTCCGTTTTTAAACTGAGGTCTCTCCCAGCAACCAATCAAATCCTTTCATTTCCAACAATTCGGCAAAAACTTTGAATTCGGCCTCAAACGCTTTTGGTTTTCAGCGTGACATGGCGTATTTTTAAAGTTACCTTTTATCAACGACCACGTTTGCTTGCCACCACACTTCGACGCCATTTCGTTTAAAAAAGCTAAGTACTCATAACTTGGTTAAATATTGCTGTTGTTTTGCTTTGTTGCAATTTAATCGCTGTCTTAATCTTTCCAGTTATATCTTGCCCTTCAATATATTTCCGTTAAATTGTCATAATATTCTGTGTAGGCCCTACATAACTAGAAAAAAAAAGTTTGTTTGCGTTGAGTAGGCCTACTTTATTCCAGCACTCAAGATTAGCTGCTTTATTTTTTAATAAAGTGGCAATCTGTTATCACTTTAAGCTACCAACTCGTAAATAATAATTTTGTAAATTTTTGGTGGTACGTTTTTTCTTCCTAGATTTCTGTTCATAATTTTGTTTATAATTTTTTTTTTTTTTTTGCTGTTAGCCGTTTGCTTTGTTCGTAGTATTTTTTAATCATTCTCTTCGTCTACAAAGATTATTAGTTGAAATATTTCATCCACTGAATGATGGCTGAGCCTAATTCAAAGAAACAAAAGCTTGCAGGTCATGGTAAGTTTCAGGTCGAATGGGTTAAACTCTTCCCTGGCATTTGTGACGAAAGTACTGAGATTCTGTCTTTCAAATGGCCCATGTCTTTTTCTCCTTGCATTTAGTTCACTATTTTTGGAGGGATTACAGAAAAATCCTTCTCCATGTTTCTTCTCCTTCTATTATTTACGTTTTTTTTTCAAGATGAGATCACGATGGAGTTTGATCTATGTGTTTAGAATGGGGGTGTAGGGAATTAGAAAGTATTATTCTAGATTAAGATTATAGATGCTAGATCAGGATTGGCACCAGATTGTCTTTTTTTAAAGATACTGCGTGGCCATATACGCATTTTTCGGGAGTTAAATTATTTGCGGCCATTTTTGCTTCATTTCCGCAGTATAGGGCTAGGACCAATTCCCGGTTCTTTGTCTAGCAGAAACTGGTTGCATCAAAAAGATCTAAGGTTCTGATTGGCTGAGAGATAACTGCAGTTGAAATGCAGAGCTCCGATTGGCTTTAGAACCACGCCGCGCATATGACGTCATGAAGTCGGCGCGTGGGGGTCTTGATTATAAAAGGCCTATATTTCATAGCCTCTTTCTCTTTTAATGAAAAATTGCCAAAGCCGGGTGCCAGAAGCATATTGTCGATTGCCTTCAGTTGGACATTCGAGATTTGGTAAGCATGAATTTTTGTGTGAGGACTTTATTTAATTTTTCTAGTCCTAGCCGATCATTTAAGTTTCTTTGGGCAGTTTAGTTTAATTTAATTCTTAACTCCAGAGCCATCAATTCGATCTGAGTGATAGACATGAGAAACTAGGTCCATTTAATTCCTTGTTGAAAGAATAGCGGCATGGTTTAAAAGTTGAGATATCACCGCTTTGTATTATTGCAAAGTCGGTCGGGAGAGAAACTCGCATCTGCGAATCATATGTATTTACAGAATAGTCGGGAGCGTGTGTAATGTGTATTTTTATTTGTGATTTTAGTGAGAGTATTGATGCTCGCTATTTATATAGTTACGCATATATCTGTGGACGGAAGTGATAGAGGTATTAATTGGAGCACATGTGTGCTATCAGTAATGAATGTATGCAGGAGCGCGTGGTTGAAAAACTGCGGCACCACGTGGCTGAACTACGGGGTTTTCAATTTGATAATCGGGGATTATGTATAACTTTTGACGGCAGGTAGATGCTAGCGTAAACAGGATTATATGTTATTGATTGTGCATTATTGTTCTGTGAATTCAGAAGATGGGAGAAGTAATTTTAAAGGGAATTATTTTGTATTACATTTTGAATGTGATTACTTTTTTTTTCTTCTTCTTTCGTTCGCTTGAAATATATTGTCTATATCTGCAATGTTGTTTCTTGTATAAACTTCACTGTCTTTTGTAGTTCATACAGAGGTCCGTATAGTTTTGCTTCCAGTGTTGTTTCTCTGGGCCAGTGGGTTTGCCTCAATATATCATATTCGGGGCAATCTTGCAGTACGTGCTCTGCTGTCTGGGGTGCCTGTCCACATGTACACATGGCTGAATTGCCAATCTTGAATTTTGTATACATGTGGCTGCGGAGGCGGTTGTGTCCTGTTCTGAGGCGCAGAATGACTATTTGTTCTGATCTGTTCATAGCTTGGTAGTCATCCTGCGTTGATGTTGGTGGCTTTCTGATAGATTTGATCATCTTTTTCTTCTGATGGTACGTAATTGGTACATCCGGTTGTTCGTCTGCAGCACCTTCTTTAGCCAGTCCGTCTGCTCTCTCGTTTCCTGGTATTCCACAATGAGACGGTATCCACTGCATGGCGACCCTGCGCTGGTTGCACAGTTCAGAAAGTAGGGCTTGTATAACTGGCAATTTTCTGGACTGAAGTGCTTGGAGTGCTGATCTTGCATCTGTCAGGAATACTACAGGCTGTGGACCGAGATTGGTGTTCAGTAGTTTCTCAGTTGCCACCTTGAATGCCTGGACTTCTGCATCATAGTTGTTACAGAATTTCCCCGTTGGTACTCTTACCGTATCCCTAGTGTTGTTTGGGTATTCTATGTACACTCCTGCTCCTCCATTCTTTACTGCATTCTGTGCTGACCCATCTGTGTATACTCGGACCCAGAGGTCCTGTGGGTATTCATCATCCAGGAAACTGAGAGTGACTGTCCTACGTTGCACGCTGTTCTGTTCATCCCTGTCGAATATTCCTTTCACTTTTGTGTGGATGTGTACTGGTAGTCCATGCTCCTCTCTCCAAGGGGTTTGTTCTGGCACAGACTTTAGGGGGCTGTTAACTTCAGGCAGGTCTGAGGTTTGTCTACGAAATCGTTTGGCCTGGTGGATAAAGCTGCTTCTTTTCAGTCGCCCCATTGCTAGGTTTTGGAATCTGTCCTTCATTGGATGGCTCGGCATACAGAGGAACTTTTCTGCCTGTGTTAGCACTTTCGTGTCTCTGCGTTCTCTCAGTGCTTGTATCCTCCCCATTTTCTCCATCTCCACTATAGGCGTTGAATTCATTGCCCCCGTGATGACCCTAAGCGCCTGGTTTTGCACCTTATCTAGCTCTTGTAATGTGGTGTTTGCTGCTGGACACCACGCAGCTGACCCATATTCCAGGTGTGGTCGTATGCCCTGCTGGTAAACTTTACTAAGTATTTTCCCGCTGGCTCCCCATGTGGTTCCACTTAGTTTTCTCAGGATGGCTAGCTTCCTCCTGGCTTTTGTTGCTGCCTTGTTGATGTGCTGCTTCCATGTCAGCCTATCATCGAATGTAACTCCGAGATAGGTGGGTTGTTTATCTTCTCTCAGGAGCTCTTCGTTTATCTTGATGACACCAGCTTTTTGTTTGGGAGAGAGGGTGAAGAGCGTAGTGCTGCACTTGTCTGTGTTGATGCTGACACACCATCTATTTGCCCATGAGGTTAAGGCATCTATAGCTCTTTGTAGCAGTTTGGTGGCCACTGTTGCATGCTCATCTGTGCACCATATTACCAGGTCATCAGCGTACATTGCCACTTTCATTCCATGTGGTAGTTCAGCAACCAGGTCGTTGATGTAGACTAGGAAAAGTGTGGGGGACAGAACCCCTCCCTGAGGGACGCCATGACGCAGTAGAATTTTCTTACTCTTGAGGCCATCTAGTTGTACTCGGGCTCTTCTGTTATGCAAGTATGCTTTCACCCATTTGTACATCTTACCATTCACTCTACAATTTCTCAGTTTCTTCAGAAGCCCTTCTTTCCAAACCTTGTCAAATGCTTTCCTTAGATCTATCCATGCTGCTAGTACCAGTTTCTTATCTTGGAACGCATCCTCAATCTCTTGGGAAAGGTAAGTTGCCTGATCTTCGGTGGAATAACACTGCCTAAAGCCCGCCTGCTGTGGTACAAGAAGGTTTTCACTTTCAAGGTACCACTGTAGCCTGAGGTTGATGATACGTTCCATTGTTTTGCAGAGGCAGCTTGTAAGGCTGATTGGTCTGTAGCTGGAGGCAGTGGAACTGTCTTTTCCTGGTTTTAGGAGTGGTATCATGATTGCTTCCCTCCAGGTCTGTGGAACTCTGCCTGAGTTCCAACAGATATTGAAGATCTGCAGCAGCTTTGTTTTTGCTGCGGTTCCCAAGTTCTTAATCATTTCATTGGACACTCCATCAACTCCTGGCGACTTTCTCATTTTCAATTTGGATATTGCAAGCTCCAGTTCTCTGAATGTGATTGGTGCCTCCATAACTTCAGGTATGGTTCCATCTCGTCCTGCGTGTTGTTTCTCACGAGTCTCCTGTTGCTTCTCTGGGCTAACTTCGATGTTGTTGTCTTTAGCAAAGGAGTCTGCAAAGTGATCAGCTGCCTGTTTTCCCATGAGGATGTTTCCATCTTTGTACAGAGCAATCCTTGAGTTTCTCTCTGTACCTTCATCGTTAAGTTGCTTTACCAGCTTCCACAGTTTCCTCGTATCTCTTTCAAAGTTCAAGGACTCTGTTTTCTCCTTCCAGCTTCTTCGCCTGGACTGCAACTTGGCCCTTTGAAATTTGGCCTTAGCTTGCTGGTAGTTATTGTGGTGTTCTTGGCATGGACTGGTCTCTGCCTGCTTTCGAGATGTTTCCACGTCGTTGTGCAGCTGCTCTAGTTCACTATTCCAATATGGTTTGTAGTGCTTACGAGCCCCTGTAGGTATTGTTTCACGAGCAGCCTGTAATATGCATCTGCTGAATTCATCGACTAGCTTATTGATGTCTTTGTCTACAGTCAGATCTCTAGCCAGTATACTAGTACGGTGCTGGTACATTGTCCAGTCTGCTTTCTTGTAGTTCCACCTAGAGAGAGTGCTGCTCTCCTTGACACGTTCATTTTCCACAATTAGGAAGACTGGACGGTGGTCGCTGCCTCCAAGTTGTTTCCCTACAATGCGTGTGGTGTTCCACTCCAAGCCGGGTGAGTGGAATGCCAGGTCTGGTGTAGAGGTGGTGTGCCATGATCTCGAGTAGAAGGTTGGTGGGTCGATTGGCTGGTTAATCAGGATAAGCCCATTGTCATCTTGCCAGTTTTCAAGCTCCTCACCTCTCCTGTCCATGTGATCATAGCCCCAGCTCTGTGAGTGGCTGTTGAAGTCTCCGCATACAATCAGTCTTTCTTTTGCTGGGATTGTATCTAGTGCCAGTGGGCGGTCACTCGGACAGTAGTAGTTGAGCAGGTGGAATTCTGAACTTTCTGTCCTGAGATGAAGCATCTGGTATTCCGCCCCCTCCATATATGTTTCAAGCTGACATGCACTGATGTTATTCCTCACGAGTGTCAGTATTCCACCTTTTCGCCTGTCTATTCGGTCAGATCGGTAGCACTGGTAGCCTCTGATTTTGAAGGCTATGTCTTTGTTGAGGTGGGTTTCTTGCAAGCAACATACATTTACTTGCTCTTCATTCAAGATATTTTCGAGCTCTAATTTTTTGCTGTAGCCGTCTTTTTTACTATTGACGCCTTCAGCATTCCAGTGCATTATTTTAAATGGTCTTTTCTTTGCTTGGCCAGTAGCTCTATTCTCATGCCTCCTGGCTCCACGGGGCAATTGAGAAGGACCCCCAGTAGTAGGGGTTGGGCCCTTCCGAGGCAGAGGGCCCGGCACTGCGCCTGCCTGGGTGTCCGTCACAGGGCGAGTGCCATAACGTTTTGCAGATATAGGCATACTTCCCATAGCGCATGTGCGTGGCATCCTGATTGCTGTGGTGCGCCTCTTGGCTGGTTGCCTCCGTCTTCAGCACCTTGACTTGCTAGGGCAGACTGTGGTCTTGCTCGAGTCTAGGAGGGCCTGGCCAGTCTTGGTTTTTCAGCCGCTGATGGCTGTACTTGAGCCCCATCTCCACGTCAAGGAGCTGGCCTTGATGGGGAATGTGATTACTATTATTGACGGGAATTTTAGGAATTCCTAGAGAAGGCTAGTTTTAGTTGTGTTAAACATTACGGCATTAGTGTCAGCGTAAGAAGTAGGCCACAGTACGTCTGCCCAGACGGGCCATTGAAAATATTGTTGTTGCTCAGAGTTAGTCAGGCAGAACAAGCGATCTGGGTTAGCCAATGTTTACCTTGTGGGCTCAGGTAGAGAAGGGAGCTCAGTGGGGGAGCGGACTTTGTTTGCATGATTTTGTATGGTGGTGCATAACGGGAGAGAGTAGGGGAGCTGTATTGATTATAGACGGGGGAGATTTACGTGTTAAAGACTTAAGGGTTTGTCAGGAAGTTAATTGTTATTTTTAATAGAGTATTAACGTTTTGTTTAGCTGTTGTTTTTGCTTTTGTCTAAACAGCAGGTACCGGCTTTGTGGGAATGAGAGCGGAATTTTGAGACCACAAAATTTCTCCCACGGCAAAGTTGGGGCATTCGCAGAACCGCAAGGGTTTTACGTTAGTTGCCAGTAGTGGAAGGAGAGGAAGAAAATACGTTTTCCCAGCCAGGGGAAGACATTTTCCAGCGAATAGGATTTTTGTGGATAAATCCTGAGCTCTGACGCTCGTTACACACGCAGATTTGGCAGGCTGCCAGCGTTGTGGTAATTTTGTGTTCGTTTCTTCACGGCCATAATAAAGCCGACGGCCCACTTATAGGTACTCGGGCAGGTAATTTCAGAGTGGTAGAAGTCCGCTACAGTTCCAGTCCAGAATCCAGTGGGGTTCTGTTAAACCTCAGTCATCAATTCCAGAGTTAGTGGAGAGAGAGAGGGTAAACATTCTCTCTACTGAAGTCAGCACAGATAGGCAGAACTGTTAGGTTTGGTGAATCATAGCAGAGGAGAGCTGCTGAAGTTTGTTTAGAGGTGCAGTTAGTTGTGTTCAGGAGATTCCAGGATAGGCTGTGTAGAACCAAAGTCTGTGCAGAGATTGTGTAGTCACTTCGCAGTCGTTCCAGCTATCAGTGGACTTAGAGTTAGAGTTAGAATTTAGAACAGCTAGTTTGGAGTGTAGGCGACATCAAGTGCAGTGTAGTTCATTTCAGTTAACCTTACCTTTTTTCTCCATACAGGTTGCAATTGTGGGAGAAGGGTTGGGGTTGATGCATTTTTAACTGTGCTTGATTTTGTTTCAGGTGTGCTTCCTCGCCTTTTTTGTATTTGACATGTATATGAGTTTGTTTATAGGTGTATAATAAACTTGTATAAATTGTAGCTGGCATCAGTCATTTCCTTTAGTACAGTAGCTATATGTTGTCTGTACCTTGGTGTTTGTGAATCTTAATTGAACCTTATCCCCATAGGGTAGTTAGAGGTGGTTCGAGGCCATAGCAATTTAAACGTCCGAAGTGGCGAGGAAAGAATCAACCTCGGTTCTCAACCTCGGAGCCAATGGTCTCAACTTTCACTTTTTGCACTATATTTCTATCTGAATCTAATTTTCCAGTCTTCCTTCTCACTAGTGTCTTGTCACTATAGGTAGACAGTCTCTAGTCCTAAATCCATTTCGTGGCAAAGTGGGTGCTATCGTCCGGTGAATCATCTTTGTTACGTTCAATTCTGTGATCTTGACAAAGTGGGTGGCGTCGTCCTTGGGATCAATTCTAGATTCATAGATTGTCTCTGTAGGAAGTTCTGAAAATAGATTTTCTTTATAATATCCCCTAGACTTGAGCTATATTAAGACTGATCCAGCTATAAGTTTTTTTCCACAGGTTCCAGTTAGTATAGATGATAGTGGTTGTAAGGTTGTTTATGACTTAGAAGTAATTGATGGCTAATCGAATTTTTTTCTTGACAGGAAAGTAAATTCGGGTTTTGGGTAGCTGGATAACTTGAATTTTTTTCAGGTAGTTATTAGTCAGACTTGGTGCTAGTCTGAGTGCGGGTTTTTGCGACAGCATTTTTCCTAGTAGGTAACGGGAAGTTATGGGGCCTTCACGTCTCTATATTTGTGAGCTTACGGCAGAATTTGCAGGTAACATGGCTGATCTCGATAAAGGACATAAGATTGCACTTGAGGTAGCTAAGTTCATGGAGTATGGTGACAGCGAAATTCCACCCCTTCTGGAATATGCAGAAAGCCTGCAGGGGCAATATGAAGTAGACAATTTATTTGGCAATCGTCTAGCGTTGGCATGGACCTGTGCAAAAGCTGGGGACAGCGAAGCATTCATCAGAGAGTTCATAGAACAAGGAATAGAAATGGTCCAGAAATCGGAAAGAAGAAAACAAGAACGGGAAATAGAAAGACAACAATGGGAAAAGGAGCGACTAGAAAGGGACAACCCCTCTGAAAATCTTGTGCCAGTAAAGGATAACTTGTCGGCTCAAACTGCACCCCAACTCCAGGAAAAGGACTTTCCGTTGGAAATGGACCCGAAGCCCAAACAAGGAAAGGATTCAGCTAAGGAAAGCAGCCCTTACAACGCTGGGAAGATTACGAAGCGATCCCAGGCGTGGAAACTGCATAACAGGGGGAATAATGCAAGCAAGCATTATAATTCGGATGGCTACCGATTCTCCCATGCTCGTGAGAGAGCACAACATACTCGACACGGAAAGTCGAGGTCAGGGTTCGAATCCCTAATAAGGCATGTTTCGCCAGCTCCCCAGTGGGACAGCGAAAAACGACAGGCAGAGGCGCATTCGCCTGACATCCCTGTGCAGCCTAATGGCAAAACAGTGGTGATTGTGGAAGTACATTCTTTGTCGTCGGGAATTAGGTTCCCGATGGTATTAGCTCCTTCAGGAGAGGGACATACTGACAAGAACTGTATTCAAGGAACATTGGAACCAGTCACTGAGAGCTTTATCTCAGATTCTCCACGATCTAACGGGATCTTAAACCGTCAAGTGTCACTGCAGGACACATTCCAACTGACGCCAGTAACTCTCACAGGGGAAGGCAAGGTTGAAGGTAGAACCAGGGTGTTAGACGGAGAGCTCCCGTGGTCTACATTTTCATCTCACCAACTTTTCAGGCCAGAAAAGAGTGAGAAAAGCGACCTTACGCATTTGCAAGGAGCTATTTTGGAGAGCTCTGTCCCGCTTCAGATTGGTAGGGGAAGAGCGAGTCCAGAACCACTGCCAGGGGCAGATCTTACCTACCTTTCTTCAAAGGTAGAAGCTATTGAGGTCGATCGTGATCCAATAGACACCCAGCAAGAAATCGGAGGCTCTACACCAGAGGAACCCGAGACGTTGCATCGTTCTCGCACGGTACCAGCAGTCACAACCCTGCTGACGCGCAGCGAGGAAGTCGTCATCGCCAGGTCGCCACAGCGCCCGTCGGTCACATCAGCTGACCAGGACAGCCTTTTGACGGTCATAGCAAGGGAAAGTTCAGACCCGCCATTAGACGGCACAGGTCCGAAGAGAGATCAACTCTCCCAACGGAGCATAGGAGCTCATTCTAGGAGAGGAAGAAGGAGGAAACGCAAAAGAGGAAGGTCGAAGAACACTGAATAGGAGGGGTAAGGACAGACAGCCTTGTAGACAGAGTTAAGGGCCAGTGTGAAACACAGAGATTTCAGTAATGAGATCGATGCTCAATCTTCGAAGGTGGGAGTGATGTGACGAAAGTACTGAGATTCTGTCTTTCAAATGGCCCATGTCTTTTTCTCCTTGCATTTAGTTCACTATTGTTGGAGGGATTACAGAAAAATCCTTCTCCATGTTTCTTCTCCTTCTATTATTTACGTTTTTTTTTCAAGATGAGATCACGATGGAGTTTGATCTATGTGTTTAGAATGGGGGTGTAGGGAATTAGAAAGTATTATTCTAGATTAAGATTATAGATGCTAGATCAGGATTGGCACCAGATTGTCTTTTTTTAAAGATATTGCGTGGCCATATACGCATTTTTCGGGAGTTAAATTATTTGCGGCCATTTTTGCTTCATTTCTGCAGTATAGGGCTAGGACCAATTCCCGGTTCTTTGTCTAGCAGAAACTGGTTGCATCAGAAAGATCTAAGGTTCTGATTGGCTGAGAGATAACTGCAGTTGAAATGCAGAGCTCCGATTGGCTTTAGAACCACGCCGCGCATATGACGTCATGAAGTCGGCGCGTGGGGGTCTTGATTATAAAAGGCCTATATTTCATAGCCTCTTTCTCTTTTAATGAAAAATTGCCAAAGCCGGGTGCCAGAAGCATATTGTCGATTGCCTTCAGTTGGACATTCGAGATTTGGTAAGCATGAATTTTTTTGCGTGAGGACTTTATTTAATTTTTCTAGTCCTAGCCGATCATTTAAGTTTCTTTGGGCAGTTTAGTTTAATTTAATTCTTAACTCCAGAGCCATCAATTCGATCTGAGTGATAGACATGAGAAACTAGGTCCATTTAATTCCTTGTTGAAAGAATAGCGGCATGGTTTAAAAGTTGAGATATCACCGCTTTGTATTATTGCAAAGTCGGTCGGGAGAGAAACTCGCATCTGCGAATCATATGTATTTACAGAATAGTCGGGAGCGTGTGTAATGTGTATTTTTATTTGTGATTTTAGTGAGAGTATTGATGCTCGCTATTTATATAGTTACGCATATATCTGTGGACGGAAGTGATAGAGGTATTAATTGGAGCACATGTGTGCTATCAGTAATGAATGTATGCAGGAGCGCGTGGTTGAAAAACTGCGGCACCACGTGGCTGAACTACGGGGTTTTCAATTTGATAATCGGGGGGTTATGTATAACTTTTGACGGCAGGTAGATGCTAGCGTAAACAGGATTATATGTTATTGATTGTGCATTATTGTTCTGTGAATTCAGAAGATGGGAGAAGTAATTTTAAAGGGAATTATTTTGTATTACATTTTGAATGTGATTACTATTATTGACGGGAATTTTAGGAATTCCTAGAGAAGGCTAGTTTTAGTTGTGTTAAACATTACGGCATTAGTGTCAGCGTAAGAAGTAGGCCACAGTACGTCTGCCCAGACGGGCCATTGAAAATATTGTTGTTGCTCAGAGTTAGTCAGGCAGAACAAGCGATCTGGGTTAGCCAATGTTTACCTTGTGGGCTCAGGTAGAGAAGGGAGCTCAGTGGGGGAGCGGACTTTGTTTGCATGATTTTGTATGGTGGTGCATAACGGGAGAGAGTAGGGGAGCTGTATTGATTATAGACGGGGGAGATTTACGTGTTAAAGACTTAAGGGTTTGTCAGGAAGTTAATTGTTATTTGTAATAGAGTATTAACGTTTTGTTTAGCTGTTGTTTTTGCTTTTGTCTAAACAGCAGGTACCGGCTTTGTGGGAATGAGAGCGGAATTTTGAGACCACAAAATTTCTCCCACGGCAAAGTTGGGGCATTCGCAGAACCGCAAGGGTTTTACGTTAGTTGCCAGTAGTGGAAGGAGAGGAAGAAAATACGTTTTCCCAGCCAGGGGAAGACATTTTCCAGCGAATAGGATTTTTGTGGATAAATCCTGAGCTCTGACGCTCGTTACACACGCAGATTTGGCAGGCTGCCAGCGTTGTGGTAATTTTGTGTTCGTTTCTTCACGGCCATAATAAAGCCGACGGCCCACTTATAGGTACTCGGGCAGGTAATTTCAGAGTGGTAGAAGTCCGCTACAGTTCCAGTCCAGAATCCAGTGGGGTTCTGTTAAACCTCAGTCATCAATTCCAGAGTTAGTGGAGAGAGAGAGGGTAAACATTCTCTCTACTGAAGTCAGCACAGATAGGCAGAACTGTTAGGTTTGGTGAATCATAGCAGAGGAGAGCTGCTGAAGTTTGTTTAGAGGTGCAGTTAGTTGTGTTCAGGAGATTCCAGGATAGGCTGTGTAGAACCGAAGTCTGTGCAGAGATTGTGTAGTCACTTCGCAGTCGTTCCAGCTATCAGTGGACTTAGAGTTAGAGTTAGAATTTAGAACAGCTAGTTTGGAGTGTAGGCGACATCAAGTGCAGTGTAGTTCATTTCAGTTAACCTTACCTTTTTTCTCCATACAGGTTGCAATTGTGGGAGAAGGGTTGGGGTTGATGCATTTTTAACTGTGCTTGATTTTGTTTCAGGTGTGCTTCCTCGCCTTTTTTGTATTTGACATGTATATGAGTTTGTTTATAGGTGTATAATAAACTTGTATAAATTGTAGCTGGCATCAGTCATTTCCTTTAGTACAGTAGCTATATGTTGTCTGTACCTTGGTGTTTGTGAATCTTAATTGAACCTTATCCCCATAGGGTAGTTAGAGGTGGTTCGAGGCCATAGCAATTTAAACGTCCGAAGTGGCGAGGAAAGAATCAACCTCGGTTCTCAACCTCGGAGCCAATGGTCTCAACTTTCACTTTTTGCACTATATTTCTATCTGAATCTAATTTTCCAGTCTTCCTTCTCACTAGTGTCTTGTCACTATAGGTAGACAGTCTCTAGTCCTAAATCCATTTCGTGACAGCATTGTAGATGCATCCAAGTTAGGATCAACCCATGCTTTTTGTAGATTATGCAGCAAAGATATTAAAGTAGTAGCTTCAGGATTATATGATCTGAAAGTACATTTTAAATCGAAATTGCATGAACAAATGTTTGCAATGAAGAAGGGAGCATCTATTAAGACCTTTTTTGCTCAGCCAAAGCAGGAAGAGGGTGGCATTATAAGGGCTAAAGTTTTATTTGCCAATTTCATTGCCCAGCATAACTTAACTGCATCTGTTGCTGATCACTTTTGTGACTTGGCGCCTGTAATGTTTCCTGACAGTGATATTGCCAGAAAGTTCCAGTCGAAGAGGACCAAGACAACACTTATCATTAAAAACTGCCTGGCTCCATCTGCAACAGAACCAGTGATAAAGCTGTGCAGGGAAACACCCTTGCAAATTTATGTGCACAAGATGGAATCAAACAGTTGACTGTGCCAGTAGAAGACCTTTTGTTAGACATGTACTATCATTTTGAGCACAGCTCAAAACGACGAAAGGCTTATAAGGAGTTCCAACTAATCACAGAAGCAGATGACCTGAATATTCTTAAACATTGTCAGACTCGCTGGCTGTCATTGCAGAAGGTAGTGGATAGAATTATTAACCAGTATACAGCTCTCTCATCTTATTTTGAAAGCCACAATGATGTTGAAAAGCCTGGCAGAGTCCAAAACATCCATAAACTTTTAAAAGCACCACTAACCCAGCTGACCCTTTGTTTTCTGAGTTTCATTCTGCCACTGTTAAATGAGTTTAATAAACTCTTTCAAACAGATGAGTCGCAGATTGGTGGCATGATGGAGGAGATGGACAGATTGCTTAGAAAATTTTTAGTTAAATTTGTGGAGATGAAGTATGTTAAACAGTTTGTTGACTTGAGGCATATCAAATTTAGTGATCGTGGGGTGCAGCATGATGACAGCATACTGGCAATTGGCCTCTCGAACAGAGCATTTATCGAAGAAATGGAGCTTGATAGTGGAGTAAAGAGTTCATTTTTTGAGGATGTCAGAAATTTTTACACATCAGTGGTTAAAAAAATTACTGATAAATTTCCCTTTGACAACCAGGTTCTAAAGGACTTAAAAGTGCTAGATCCAAGCACTAAAGATAATCTCAGGTATCCAAACATCTGCAGATTGGCAGATGCTTTTGCCCAAGATCTTGATCAGGAAGCACTGAAAGATGAGTTCGATGACTACTGTATGTTGTCTGATATGTGTGTGCCTCTACTAACAGATAGTGGTCAGAAAAAGAGCTTCTGTAGCTATTGGCTGGAAGTTGTTGACCAGAAAACTAGTACTGGTGCCATCCGCTTCCCTAATTTGAAAGTCATCATTCAGCGACTGCTGATACTCCCTCACAGCAATGCTGACTGCGAAAGATCATTTTCAATGATGAAAAAAATCCACACAGACTGCAGGAGGTCCATGAATGCGGACACACTCACTTCTATTTTAGAATGTAAGATTAACATTGATACATGCTGTGCAGACTTTAAGCCCACAAATGCGATTCTGCAAAGTGCTAAAAGTGCATGTGTTGATTATAATACAAAACACTGTACATCGAAAGAATAGTGTACATCATGATCACTAAGTTTTTTATATGTAAAGAACAGCATGAGACTATTAGCATGTTTTATATCACAATAATTCAAATGCTAATACATTTGTATATGTCATTTGTCATTTTAAAACTGTATTGCGTATAATTTATTAATATATTTTTTGCGTAAGGATTTTTGGGTGTTTGTAAGGATTTTTTGGGTCCGGCGTACAGATTTTTGTCTCAGGAGGTTGACAGGTATGTAGTGAATATCTCTACTAAGCCATTCCTTATGTGAAAACAATAATAGTTTAACTGATAGTAATTTGCTTTGTTATAATAAGGTCACAGAAGAAGTAATGTTTTAAAAAATGTAAAAATAAGAGGGGTGGAATGGTATGGAATTAATTTTACAAATGGAAGATAAACTAGAAACATGTAATGTATTGAGTAATATCCTTTGTCAACCATAGTTAAAAAAAAAAGAAGAGAAAAATATTTAGGCTAAGAGAAAATGACAATGGGCACAACAAACATGTGAAAAACAAATATAACTAAACAGACAAAGTTGATGAACACTGCAAGGTATAAAGAAAGTGAGAGATCACGACTAACGCAAGGAAACATCACACTGAATAACCAAAAAAAACATACAGAACAAGATAGAAATATCAAGGCAAAGAAAGTGCAGCAAAGCAAATCAAGTAACAAAATTATATAATAGAAAAAATTAATTAGTCTGGAGTCAGTGAAAAATCCAATGGAGGTCACCAAGTTGATAATGACTTGTAATTATTCACAGGTCACAGAAAAGCAGTGATGCGGTGGTACTGGAAATAGCAGGAGACATAACTCAGTTATTGCCTCATTGTGTTGAAGATAGTTCACAGTTATGTGACCCTGCTCTTATGGAACCTCAGAGGTCATTGAAGTCAATTTTGCAGAAAGACGTGGAGACAAGGGGGCTAGACAAGGAAAAGATACACAGTGAGTTATACTTATTAAATCCATATTTCTTCCTTCTTCCTCGTTCGTCCTGAAAAGGACGTTGGTTGCGTTGTGTCTGTTTACGCCGGAGCTGTGATATCTGCACCTTTCGGTCGACACATCCGACTTCAGCACGGCATTTTTTGGGACCGGGTTTGCCTTCCCTCTGCGATCCCTACTCTCTCAGCCAGACTGCAGTGATGCAGCCTGTTTCCAGGACCACAACGTGGAGGTGGAGTAGGGTCTTGGTCAGCTCTGACCCTGATGCAAGCAGTCAAGCTATGGGTCACTGACTGCATTCTCTATTGCTGCATCTTTGGGTCCCAAATCCATATTTGATTTTAAAGATTTATCTATTTCAGAACTACATAACCCTTATACTCTGCTGGAGATCTTTATAATCAGCCATTTCAGGCAAAGAGCTCCAATAGGAAAAGAATGACAGAAAATATAAGAAAAAGATAATTAACCTGCAAAGTTGTTGTTACAAAGTGCATGTAGAAGATAGCTGAGAAAGGCATGATATAATGTGTGTGTGGGCTCTCCAGCCCTTGGTGTTTTGAGTTTTTCACTCTTTCTCTCCCTTCTACTTATACAGGGTAGTGTTTCTTTCTTGCAAACCCAGAGGGTGACACCAACTTAGCAGGTCCCACAGCTTGGCCTGTGTTAATGGCGGGGTGTGCAATACCATGAGCGGATGGCTCTCCAACCTAGACAGATTTAGTCTCACTACACAATCTGGGAGGGTCCGTTGTGGGGTTACCACATGCAGCCTTTCGGGACATTGTTCACCCGATTTGATGCAAAGCACTCTAAAAACGCTACACACACAAAAAATTCAGTTCATTTTCAAGCAGACATTTATGGCGTCTCTATCGATAAATTTAAGGAACATTGCTATTGGCCGACTGCATGCAGGCGAAAGTCAAAGTCAGGTTGCCAGGCATCTAAACGTGCATCAGAGTACCATCAGTCGACTTTGGCACCAGTTCCAAGCCACTGGCTCAGTTGAAGACCGGCATCGCAGTGGACGACCCAGAGTCACAACAGCAGTGGAGGATTGCTTTATTTGGCTTCGTCACCTCAGAGACAGGTTTACAACAGCTTCCTCAACTGCCCAGTCATTGCCTGCAGGATGTCATGTGTCTGATCAAACTGTCCGGAATAGACTGCATGACGCTGGACTTTGGGCACAACGACCTCACCGAGGGCCTGTCCTTACGCGCCGCCATCGCCAAAATCGACTTCTTTGAGCCAACCAGCATTGTCCCTGGGCAGCTGACAATCAATGGAGACGTGTCTGCTTTAGTGACGAATCTTTCTTTTTGTTGCAGCGTCATGATAGATGGCGTAGGGTCTACCGTAGGCGAAATGAACGTTTTGCCAAAAATTGCGTTGATGAAGCTCCGCCGCATGGTGGTGGAGGTGCAATGGTGTGGGGAATGATCAGTTACAACGGAAGGAGTCAATTGGTGCACATTGAAGGAGGCTTGAATGCGCAACGATACGTCAGGGAAATTCTTTGACCCCATGTCCTTCCACTTTTGGCTGCCCAAAGGTCTGTGTTTCAAAAGGACAACGCCAGACCCCATTGTGCACGGTTGACCACGCAGTTCCTGACTGCCAACAACATTCTCACCCTTCCCTGGCCATCCCTGTCTCCAGACATGAGTCCGATTGAGCACCTGTGGGATGAGCTGCATAGATGTGTTTGTCGCCGAGACGTTGCTTCAGCCAATCATCGTGATCTGTTCCAGGCACTCCAGGAAGAGTGGGCAGCCATCCCACAGGCCCACATCAGACGTCTGATCGCATCCATGCGCAGGAGATGCCAGTCGCTGATCGATGCAAGAGGAGGCCACACACCATACTAACGGGAAAGCCCGTACGCCAAAAAACTCTCGTGACCCAGATGCAAAACAACTGTCAATTGATTGGTTGAACCCGAAGGTATTCTTGTGTGCAATTTGAACAATTAACTCATTAAATTAAAAAAGTTATTGAATGTCAAAATTATGGCTATGTGTGTACCTTCAGTAGCTATGCGTTTCTTTTTTTGAACAGTATAGATACAAAGCCACTACCTCACTATCTGAGCTGGACGGGTCCATTGATGGGATCACCACATGCAGCTTTCCTAAACAGTGTCCTAAATCATCCCCTCCTATTTCTGTCTTCCGCTCCAGACAAAGACATGACAGAAGCGAAGGTGACACAGTAGAGCGCAGAAAATAACTGCAATGAGTGATACATGTCAAGACACTTTATATATGGCCTGTATACCAAAAATGTCCAGATGTCCAAGCATCTCATGTGACATTGATTGACTAAATGACATTTTCATTTTCTGTATATTGGTTGTTCTATGTTTCAGTCTTGGAGGCTCTGACCAATGATCTTGCTGGCAACTCTGCTCTGCTTACTGTGCTTAGACAAGAAATTGACCGTTTCAATCATCTGCTGTCAGTGGTCCATTCATCACTTAGTCTGCTCACCCTGGCTGTGAAGGGTGAAATTGTTATGTCTGAGCAGCTTGAAGATGCTTATGAAGCCTTGTTGTCTCAACGTGTGCCCAGTCAGTGGAAGGTAAGGATGAGAGAAGCAGAAATCTGAAAACTTGTCAGAATAAATATTTTTTTAAACTTCTTGGAAAAAAGTTTTAATTTACATATGTAGTATATATTACTTCCCAGTAACTCTCCATGATGCCAGTTTGGGGAACTTTTGGATAGCCCTTCTTTGCTGGTAATACAGACCCTGACCATAAGACCAATAGGAAAGTTGAGGTGAATGAGTTTTTTCTTCAGATCCTGTTAGGGCATGCCAAAAGGAAGGGTAAAATCTTGGGTAGACATCTGACAACCCGGGCATAAGTTTTATAGGACGCCGTTTTGTTTTTGGCATATACGTGCAGTGGCTAGTATTGAATTTCAAAATTTTATGTTCTTGTCAGTATACCTATACCAAATCTGACATGACTTTTGGATTCCTCATTGTGAGAAGTTACTGTGATTTTATTTTCAACGGGCCCCGTTCTTTTTCTCTAAGTAATTATTTACGTGTTTTTTTAGGAATTACTGTGGGTTTTAATTTTAATATCCACACCAGTCTTCTTTTTCTTTGTAAAATAATTGTGGTTATTTTATTGTATTAGGCGCTTGAGTATTATTAGGCTGGGTATAAATTTTCCGACGTTAGAAACCCGCACCTATCCGGTAAATCGGGGGGTGGGTGTGAAAAGCACGACCCAGGTAAGCAGAACGAATCAAATTTATTTTGGGTAACGCAAACGGTCTGAAAACCTTATCTAACATGACGCAAGAAGATGCGCGTGGGTCGAATAAACATTAGTCATGAGTAGAGTGCAAATATCATTGGCGGAGGTCAGAGGTTATTAACCCTTTGAACCCTGGCCACCCATCCCGTAAAACCCCATTCCCCTGGGCTCCTGAGCAAAAAAGACACATAAGCAAAACTAGTTACTGTGACAAAACCATATGGTCAGTTTTAACTATTCTATCTCAAATTGACTGACCTGATCATCTACAATATTTCTGCTTATTGTGCCAGTCCTCCCAGCATGTAGACCCTTCCTTAGGCACAGATAGCTTTCACAATATTTACACCAGAATTTAGTCTTCACTTTTTTGAATGGTCTGTCTTTGTAGGCCATGTCTGAGAAGTCACTAACATGTTTGTTGAATTTGTATGCACACACAACACAAATGTTATTGCCTGTGCTTGTGGAGACACTTGAGGATGATGCAAGCCCACATTTTTCAGCCTCTGATGTGCATCAACACGGTTGTGAAGCTTCATTGCCGCTGTTCTGTAATCACCAATGAGTGATAAACAGATTTCATTCATGAACATACCAAATGTTCTGTAGCGTCTTCCAGTTATATTGTGGGGATTGTATTTATTCATTAGTATATAGGCATTATTGCATGCCCACATGAAAAATTTCACTATGAGCCGTCGAGGCCAGCGATAATGCCGACGCGTTTTATTGAGACGACAAACTTGGTCGTTGACATCGCAGCCACCCATGAAAGTATTGTAGTCAATACAAAGTTGTCGAGTTTGAACATCCACAGTTGTTCTATCCTTGTTTCTCCTTCTAACAGTTCCCATTTCTGTTGGGTTATGATAGTTAGATATAAAATTGATGGGTTTTTGGTCCATCCATACAAGACAAACAATGTTATTGAAACAGACAAATTCTGATTGCCCCCTGCACATTTTCTTCTTTCCTGCCAGTTCTTTTGGATAATATTTCCTATTTGTCATTGCTGTCCCTACTGCAAGTGTTCCATAATCACTGTATAACTTGTCAAAGAGAGTTACACTGTTATAAAATCTGTCCATGACAAGAATATGGTTTTTGTTTGCCAAATCACCTGAAGTAAAAATCAAGATGACGACACTACCAACATCACCGAGTTCTGGAATAACATCCTCTGTTTTTCCAGTGTAAATTTCCAAATTCAGAATATAGTCCGAGCTCGCTTCACATGCCATGTAAGCCTTTATTCCCCACTTTATGGGCTTTGATTTTATGTATTGTTTGAAGGCAAGTCTGCTTTTAGTAGGGATCATACTTTCGTCTAAACTCAATTTCATTAAGAAAACAAATGTTGTGTCTACGGTAGACATAGGTCTGAATATATTTACAGGAGACCAACCTGTATCAAATTTACTTGATACACTACATGGGATACACCCCTTTTCATGACCCTGTACCATAGCCTGATCCTCTGAGGGGCCAGGAACAGGGTTAGAACTAGCTTGATCATAATCTGATTCACAAATTCCATCACTCGTTTCAAATTGGATGTCACTTTCAGAATAATCAACATCTAAATCTAATTCATCCTAATCCGAATCATTGAGCACAAGTTCAACAGCTTGTTCCGTTGTTAGCCTTTTAGAACGGCTATTTCCTGGATTTTCAACACGCCTTTTCATTAAGAAAACAATTAAAAAATTGCAAAATATTATCACTTCGTGGGCGCCGCTATTTTGGTGAAACATTCCACAAGACGTGTACTTCCTGACGTCATTAATTTTCACACAAATCCATTCCCACCCCGCTTTGCTAAGCTAGGTGTGTCAGACCGAGATTGCGGTCTCTCAGGGAATGGATTATTTACACACGGACCGAAATTTCGGGACCTCGGGTTCAAAAGGTTAATATGCTGCAAGATTATTGGTTTAAGAGCAGCCCCTAAGCGAAGCCACGCGATGACTCACTCATAGCGTGGCTCTTGCATAATTTTTTTCTTTAATATATACCAGCGTTGTAGCCATTAGCGGTCTCTCTGGTTCAAAATTTTACTGCCGTGAATCAACGTCATATTCGTCTGCTCTTTGTGAGAAATTCAATAAATTGGGTATGTGTACATCTTAATTAGCAGCTTAGATAGTTCATTTCCTAATAGAATCTTAGCTTGATAAAGTAAAGTTTTCTTCTGGGAATTAATTTAAATTTATTAGACAGAAGTGCCATCAATTGCTATCGTGTAGAAATAATATAAATGTAAGTGGTGCATATAATTTTTTCTATGATAAGCTAGTAGTATCTTTGATTGTGTAGCGGCTTTGAGATATTAACTGTGTGAGGTTAAGCGCTTAGATACATGGGCGCTCTGTAGTATGTAGTAGTAGTTGTGTAAATTGCAATGTGATTATGATAATTTGCAGCGTAAATATGCTAGCGTAATTGTGTACTTCATTTAATTGTGTATTTATTTATTGGGTGGTCAGGAGACAGTGATGTAATTAATATTACTGAGTGGTGTAGCAACTGTGTGTTTATATCGTGTTAATTGATGACTCACCCGGGTCAGTCTGTAATATAAAGTAGGGCCTAGGAATTTTTACTGAGGAATGTTTTGCTTCAACGAAAGTAAATGTTTTGACGCCTGAGGCTAGCCTAGCATAATATATTAGGGCAGCCTGTGTCTGGGAGTTCCCCTAACAGACAGATATTAAGTGGGAGTGGGGAAAGAGAGAGGTGGGATTGTAATTTAGTGACTCTGGGTTAGGAAATTTTGTTTATCGCTGTGCGTAGTTTGTGTAGGGGAGCTGAATTGATTTAGGGGAGAGGTATTTATTTAGAGGGTTATATGTTAGGGATGAGTATATGTTGAATTGTTGTACATTAGTTGTTTTTCTTTGTTTACAGCATTTTCACGGCACATAGGGAGGGGTAACCTGCCTGTTATGAGTAAAATCATAACATATTTCTCTATATCAACAAGGCTTGTTTATAGACAAGCTTGTTGATAGTACGTTTCCTGGGTTACTCCCGGAAGTACGTCATTGTCTTTTGGACAAATATTGCAGACGATTTGGCCGGCTTCACTTAGCAGAAGTGAGCAATACTTCGAGGCCTTTCTTGTGTGTTACTGAGTGTGAACGGATGCATAATTTTCCAGCTCCTATATGTGTGCTCTTACTACAGAGCTATAAAGATTTACTACAGCTAGAGCGTCCATCTGCTTCATGGAGTCTATGCTGGATTGATATATTAGGACAAGTGAATGCTGTATGTTGAGGAAAGTGAGTGGAAATATTAAATAAAGTATGCAGCAACATGTCGAAGACATCTTGTCCATAGTCGACTGAATAGCAAAGTTTCAAGACTGGCTAGGTCATGCCATTGTCATACATGAATTTTGGATGCATGTTAATTGGAGCTTGTTCAAGTAAATAAATTGATATTCGTCTTCACGTCCAAACCGGCCTTGAAGACTTCTTTACTGTTGAAGACTAAAAAGGTATTTTAAAAGTCTACATAAAAACTGTTACTGGCATGATGGAATGCCGTGTTGAGTTCACACAAGTAAATGAAGAATTATCGGATGGACCTCTCCGAATTTGAATACCCTAGACAAGATAACAAAAGGAATAACTACCCATAACACTGCCCTACAATTTACAATGGCAATTGATCATCTCAGGAGTCGAGGGCTCGATATCGCCAGAGGTGAAGAGAACTGGTGACGCTGTATTTACCTGCGCCAAGTACGTCTACACCCGTAAAAGGAAGCAGTTCCCTTGCAGTGAAGCACAAATCTTCAGCGGGAACGGATTTCTTAAAATCCGGAGCTCATAGCTCGCTATACCACTCCAAATAGGCGCGTAGCCTGGAGGTTGGGTTTATTTAATTATATAGATACGGCAACAATAAAGCCTTGGGTCCCTAAACCCTAAGAGGGTTCAATCAGCCGTTAAAGTATTTTCAGCAGCAGTGAAGCACCTATATTCTGAATGAAGTACCCTGTGCTTGATACCAAAGTCATCAGTTGCAGTAGTCAGGAACAGGAGAAAGGGTCAACATTCCTTTTCCGAATGCAGTCGAGAGGAGGGGCGTAATGAAGACGCCACTCAGCTGGAGACAGAAGTTCTAGAGGCAGTTAGAAAGTGGTGTTAGGACAGCCTCTGAGTTTGCACTGAAGAAGTCCGGTAGTGGACCAGTGCTTGTGATTTGTTGTGTAGGACAGTAGATAGGTCATTCAGATGGTGGAGACGGTTAGTTACGTCTGCCGCCGGACAGTGGTGTTAGATTTCATAATTTATATTAGGGTAGTTAGGAGTGGTGGCTCTTAAGTCAGAGACCTCATCAAGTCGTTTTGTTGTTAATCCAAAATTTTCTTCCATGCAGGTTGCAAGAGAGGGTGAAGGTGGTAGGTTATAGTGCATGTCGTTTTAATTGCTCTGTTTATTTTCTAGGTTAGTGCGACCTCGCACGTTATTTATTTTGCTGTGTTATTTGATTTTTGTTGTATAATAAACTATAAATTTCACTGGATCAGTTCTCTCTATAACTATACTGTACGCATATGTTGTCTGTATAGTTGTGTCTGTGGACTTTTAGTGAAACCTTATCTCCTTTATGGTAGTCAGAGGTGGTGAGTCTTTAGCTATTAAATACGTCAGAAGTGGCGAGGGAGAGTCAATCTAGGTTCTCACCCTCGAAGCTATAAGTCTCATCTTTCCACAGTCACTGTCATTCTCACAAAATCTATCTTCTCAGACTTTCTCATACTAGTGTCTTGTCCATACACTCAGACAAAACTCTACACTTAAATCCACATCGTGACACTCATAAAATGTCCTATAAGATAAGACTATTTTTACTCCTCTGCGACCTTTGACTGTGAATATTCAAGGAAAAAAACCCAAAAAAATGCATAAAAGATGGGAATAGATGACAGTGTATTGAAGTATGAACATTAAATTCCGATACATTTGAAAAAAAGAGAATCACAAACTATACACAGAGTTAAATGGTCATTTTCAGTACTTTATACATGTTCCTGAGTGTCACAAGACATTTTGCGTTTGCAAAAGGACGTACAAGAAACAATTATCGGCATCATTTTGTATGACAGCTCTTGCAAGTACAGGTAAGAATCACATCTTCAGGTAGCTCACTAATGCAAGGGTCTGGCATGAGTGATGAGTCATCAGCACTGATTGTCCATCCAAAATCCGTTGGGACTAATGGTTCGCCCATGATCAACACTGTATAGCATGAGTATACCATGTAAAATGATCTTTTCTGGTGACCTCACAATGAAGAGCTTGTACAAGGTAGGCCTTGTAAGTTTGGAAGACTAGCTTGGGTCATCATTTCAAATGGAAGTGCGTCAAATGTCTTGCTCATGTCTTGCACAGAGCCTGGTTTTAGAACCTTCACCAAGTATTCCTCGGCAAGCTTAAAGAATTGAGTACTTGGAGGAAGATGCCAACCAAAGTTGTGCAGATACTTTTCTGGTTCTGCCTTGAGCGATGACACTTTGATGCCAATCTATCTGGTCACATCAGATCCTGTAAGACAATGGGTAGCAAGAAGGATGTCTGTGGTAACACCTATCTTGTTTACAAGAGTATGGATTGCTATGATATCTAATGCCGACTTTCTCATACATAGTTCAGAGAGTCCATTTTCATTAAGAAACTTGTAGAAATGAATGAGTATCACAAAAACATCTGTGTCGTTTGAAAGCACAATGACACGCTGCAACCCTTGTTTAACGGCGTGGAAAACGTGAGGAATAATACGTAACTCGGACGTGAGTTGAGACTTCATGGGTTTGGTAGTAGCACCATTCTCATCTATTAAGGATGAAGGTGAAAAATCGTAGGTAAGAATTTCTGCCATTGTCATTCCTCTCTCCTTGGCAATATCAACTTTTCTCTGAACCTGCAAATGATCTTTGATGGCATTTTTCATAGTTTGCGTTTTTGTCTGCATGTCTGGTTGTGCTACACTTAGAAAAGTTGGAAGTTTTTGCTGGTGAATAGGTGCCGATAGTGGTTTTGAGCGGGTTATTAACCTTTCCTCTCGAAACATGAAGAAAACTTGAGCTGTCGTAAAAAATTTGAGCATCTTCTTGGCATTCAATACTGGAACAAATGCATTGGTTAGAATGTTGTGAAGCAAACTTCACCTTTTCCAAGGGATGGGTTTCCTCTGCTTTCAACATACTGGAGCATCTGTTGGATGTTGGCTTCCATTCTATTTCTGAGGCTTCCTGTTAGCTCATGATGCATTATCAGCTCATAATCAACTGGTGTAATGTTCAGCAGCCTTTGAAATATTTTTCTTATGAGGAGGACTTCATGGTAAGCAAGCTCCCATTCAGCAATGTATTCCTTCCTTTTTGTTTGGCCAATGATCCCTCCGGCTGACTTCTGAGAGCGGTTTATTGTTTGTTCGAGAGCCATGTAGACACCCACGGCATTAAACTTTCCATTTGTTCTTTGAACAACAAAATGACCTTTTTTGGACCAGTCATATACCTCAGGATGATGAGTCTCAAGATTCAGCATTTGCTCGAAGAACAGTGAACCCCATCTCAAATAGTTGACTCTATCAAAAAGGTGGAAAATTGGAAGAATATACTTCACTGTTTGCAGGTAGAGGTTCCAGTTCCCCTCCCTGTCCACTCTTATGAGGTTCTTTAAAAGACTTATCAGATGCAAGAATCCCTCCAGATATTTGCACTAAGAATTCTTAACTTGTTCCTGTGTGAAAACATCCAACGATTTCAATGTTTCTTCTGATGTTGTGATCAGCTCTTGGAACTTGAGTTGTGCGTCTTCTGTTGTTGAGTGTTGGATAGCATTGAGCACATCATCAACTTTAAATTAATATTAGACAAACATAAAGGTATGTTTTCAGGCACTCTTAAGAAATAAAGAAGTAGAACACTAGACAACAGAAAAACAACAGATGTGAGGGGCTTACCCAGGACTCGAACCCTGGACCTTCCGTGCGACAACCCCGCCTAGCTATGCAAGCGAATCACACCATCAATTACATCATCAACTTGTGTAGCTAATCCAGCATCATACACAATGGTACTAAAAAATGCTTTCCATTTAAGCCTCTCTACCACATCTGCTAGTATAAACATTCCTTTCACTGACCTTACGTAATTGCTACCTTTAAGGACACACTCTGCTACTTTTTGGACCAAACACATGGTTTTCAATGAGGATGTTTTCTAACCCGCTGCCATTTATGTATTTTCCAATACAAGCAAGTGGAATTTTAGTCATATGGAAGGATACAAATCAATAAATAAGAACCTTTTCAAGAAATCCCTAGATAAAGTATAAAAATGGTTAGATTTTCATAAACTTGTTTTATTACTGCCAAAATAGTCTTATCTTATAGGAAATTTTATAAAGAATCCAAAAAAACATGTCAGATTTGGTATAGGTATACTGTCAAGAACAGAAAATTACGAAATTCAATACTAGCCACTGCACGTATATGCTAAAAACAAAATGGCGTCCTATAAAACTTATGCCTGGGTTGCCAGATGTCTACCCAAGATTTTACCCTTCTTTTAGGCATGCCCTAACAGGATCTGAAAAGAAAACCCGTCCACCTCAACATTCCTACGGGTCTATGGTCAGGGACTAGACTATGGGGACAGAGGAAAGCAAACCCAAATTAAATGTTTGCTGAAATCGTATGTGCCATGCCAAAAGTCGTAGATATCGCAGCCCAGTTGTAAACTACAATTACACTATCAGATGCTCAAACAGACCAGAGAGTATTCATGCAGGACATAAAAGCAGAAGATCTGCAAGAGCTAACAAAAAATTTTGTAAAAGATATGGAGACACATGGTCAAGTGCCGAAAGGAACTGAGAAAAACAGTGCTTACAGCCAAGAACCTCATAAGTTTAAGACACAGAAGAGCAAAGTTAAGAAGAAATAGTGTGTGAAGTAGAATCAGTAATGTAGGCTTCTTCATTTCCTTTTCAGCTCCTTATGGAGCCACCACTGCAGCCAGTCCTCTTGCAGGAAGTCTGTGATCAAATGTGATGTTGCAGTGGTAGTTTGTGTAGCAAATTGTTTGAAATTATGAGGTTGCCAGCCCATGCAAAACCTCATATAAGTCACCACATATGACGTAATTGAGGAAGCAGAAGTCCTATTCTGTCTTTGTCGAGTGTAGCCTTAGAAGATTATAACAATTTTCCTTATTGATTACATGCTCATTTTAATTCAGTGCATTTTTGTAACAGGGTGCTGCTTACGAATCCAGAAAAACTTTGTCATCATGGGTGTCTGATTTACAGAAGAGGGTCAAATTCTTTGCTGACTGGGCAAAGCTTGTGTCTTCCACTTTAGAAAAGAAGTTCCGAAAAATTATTCGTAACTTAAAAGAAACTGAAGAGGAAGCTGTTACTCAGCCCAGCTGTTTCTGGCTATCTGCCTTCTTTTTCCCTCAAGGTATAAATGTTGATGCTGTCTAAGTGTTGTAGTTGCACCTTACCTATATACTTGTTTCATTTTTTTTGTTGCCCATTTAGTTATCTGTATGTAATTTATGTAACAATCCTTATAATGTTTAGCTCAGTGTGCTAAAATAATATGTACTTTAGTATAGTGTCTATAAAGTGGTAATTTCTTGCCTTGTACGCATTTAAAAAAAAAGGAAAGTAACAAGTAGCCCTATGTAGTCCAGCAGGTCTCTTCACAAAGACAGAAAGAATAGGAATACTGTACCCTTGAGCATGTCATGCAGGGAGACTAATATAACGTTGTGCTTGGGAATGGCAACCTCATACATAAAATGAATTGACTACAAGAGTTGGTTGAAGTAACAAGAAGAGACATGGTCCGCAACCAGATGATACGTCAATGTGAGGAAGTACTGAGATTCTGTCTTTCAAATGGCCCATGTCTTTTTCTCCTTGCAATTTGTTCACTATTTCTAGGAGGGATTACAGGTAATCCACTCCATGTGTCTTCTCCTTCTCTTATTTACATTTTTCAGAGAGAGATTACGGTGGAGTTTTATATTATCTGCATTAATGTTTCTTCTCTATGACTAGTAGGTGGAGTTTAGAGTTGGTGTGTAGGGAATTGTTGCAGTATTTTTCTAGAGGAAAGACTATAGAGTCTAGATCAGATTTGCACCAGTTTTAGTCTTTTTAAAGATATTGCGTGGCCATAGACGTATTTTTCGGGAATTAAATTTTTTCGGCCATTTTTGCTTCATTGTCAGTAGAGGGCTGAGTACGATATACCATTCCTTTGTCTAAATGGGGGAGAGAGTGACCTGTTACCCATGCACGTGAGTTGTTTACAACTCTGATTGGCCGAGATCTAACTGCATTTGAAATGCTGAGGGATCGTTGGCCTAGAACAAAGCCACGCATATGACGTCATGAGGGCAGCATGGGGGATCCTGATTATAAATACTCATGGAAATTCATAGCCCGGTCTCTTAAATGAAATTGCCAGCCGCGTACCAGAGAAGTCGATTCGCCTTCAGTGGGAATTCGAATTTGGTAAGCATAGTTATTAGCGTGGTTGGTACTTTTAAATTGATTTTACTAGTCCTAGGCCAATCAGTTTAGTTTTCTTTTGGGAAGTTTAAATTTAAATTAATTCTTAATGCCAGCGCCATCAAATACTATCTTAGTGATAGACTTGAGAAACTTAAGAGGTTCATAATAATTCCTTATTTCAGGAATAGCGGTATTTAAGATGGTTTAAAAGTTGAGATGTTACGGGCGTGCTTGTCGCGTAGCGTTGGATGGATAAGAATTTTTTAGAGGAAATAATAGATCTGAATGTGGAAGATTTGGCTCAAGGAATTCCTGCTGGGTTTTCCCACTTCCGAAGGGTGACGAAGAGGGTAAATTCTCCTAACTAGACAGGTCTGGAAAAGATTGTAAGGAGATATTTGGTCTCTCGCTACCGTCGTCCCCTTCTCAGTTACCTATTATTATTATTCTTTAAATTATATTATATTTTACGAGCCCCCCCCCTCCCTTATAAAGGAAGATAAACATAGACAATATTCAACATCTAATGGAAGGAACAAAGCATGGGGTACAGTATATACACCCAATTGGTTTATTGCAATCAAATGAATAGATGGTGAATGATAGTATTGTCGATGGAATTAGTGTCTGCTGTATGTATTATGTGTCTCACAATTCAAGTGTTTTTCATCATGGATGACAAACATATGTGGCATTGATTAGGTGAGTTCCCTTTTTCGTGGAACTTAGCTTTTCAGCCCCTGGCTGATAGTGAAGTGAGGTTAGTTCTCCGGTCTCCTGACGTTGCCCAGGTAGGTCTTGAATGGTTCGGATTTGCCTTCTCTGTGCTCGACTCTGTATTCTGCTCTGAGATTGGACTGTCGTGCAAGGCTCCACCATAGACTACTCAAAGATGGACGCTAACCCGCAATTTAGACACGTGGCTTCAGTGCTTTTAATGCGAGAATTCGCCGATCTGGCTTAGGTCTAGCTTTCTTGGTTACCTGGGGCGTAAGTGAAAAATGGCCGTGTTTGGCGCACTTTTAGCGGGACATTTCCGCTTGGACACGTGATCCGTAGCGTGCATCATGTGACCTTAGCCTCGTTTAGACGCTCCAATCAATAATGTTAAAAGTCACGTGATGTTTTCTTAAGTGGCCTAAACTGGTTCTCCCCAAGTTCAAGCAGTCCTAAATTAAAACGGGTTTCTCGCTACCGAGGTCATTGGTCAACAATGACGTCGTATCTAAAAATAGCATTAAACTTTGAGGAGAAAATACCAAACGCTAGGAGAATTTCCGCAAGTGACACTTCCCGGGACTTTGCGATCATGCATTGAGGATGAGAAAAAACGATGTCACGTAAATATTAATAAAAAATGAAGAGAAGATTGGGCAAGTCGTCACACAAGCCCCTCCTCAAGTTTGACGTTCCGTCCAACTCCTCTGGTCCTGTCTTCCTCTTCTTTTTCAATTTCTCATATCTCCTCGGTTGCGGCCGGATGTCTGCTCAAAAAATCTGCCCCTTCGTTGTTCTTCCCAGGTAAGTATTCTGGTTTTCTTCCTAGTTTTTCTTGGATGCCTATGTCTGCAGCAATGCTTCCCTAGGTCCTGTAACTGGTCTACCCTATGTGTTGAGGTTACCTGGTTACACTCTGAACAGGACTTCACATATCGAGCTATGTCTTCTGTGATGCCGGGCCAATAATAACGGGTGGCTATCCTTTGATTTGTGGCACCATTACCCAGGTGTTCACTCAAAGTAGCACCGTGCCCCCATTCCATAACTTTATTTCTATATATGGATGGCACCACAATCTGTCCATGACTTTTTAGCCCTCTGCCAGCCTTCCTGTGCAAGAGTCCATGTTCCCTATAAAAGTCACCCTTTCTCCGAGGGTTATGTGAGTCTTTCAATTTGCCAAAGCAAGGCCCCACTGTGCTATCAGCTGCTTGAGCCCTTTTCATCTTATTCGGATGAATTTCTAATTTAGAGTCCCTCTCTATGCATTTGGAGTCAGACCTGGTCTGGATGGCAGCCATAATCACAGGCTTTACTGGTTCTCCTAAAAAGACATATCTACGCCCTAACATCAGGGGGTAGAAAGGATCCTCTAAAACTGCAGCATTGATTTCCCCTTCCACATAGCGACAACTGACCTGAATCTTCGCTATGGGCAAATTTAAGGGTAATGCTCCCTTGAGTGGCCCCTGGATATCCACTGTTTCTGTGGTGAGTTGTTCGGGGTGCACCAGAGATGAAGAAACGACCGCGTCATAAGACAAACCTGTGTCATACATCCCGATGACTTGTTTGCCATTCACGGTCACTGTCTCCTGTATAGGTGGGTGATGGAGGCTATTCTGACTCACTGTCAGTTCCTTCCTGTCAACAGCCCTCACCTGCAAACATGCAACATGATGTGGAGTGTTTTTCCTTCTGCACTCGGCAGTATTGTGGTTGCTCATTTTGCACGTCTTACACCACTTTTCTCCCCACCTCTGAGGCTGGAAAGCTGATCTCTGAGTAGTCTTGTAGTCTGGCTTGTCATGCTTTTTGAAGTGGTGGTAAGGTAGATTCATTTGGGGGTCCAAGTGTGTCTGAGGTGTCGGCCTCGATAATTCTTCCGGTTGGTTCCACCGGGATGGGTCATTCTCCGTTAGCGCTGCCTGATAACGTTCCGCCAACTGGACGATGGATTCTAAAGTGCTGGCCCCATTCTCTGTCAGAAATCTTCTCATGTCGGAAGTCATGGTGTCCTTCAGTTGTTCAATAACGACCATCTCCTTCAGACCTTCCCAATCATGAGAAAAATTCCCTAGGGCACCCCACTTTTCCACGTACGAATCCAGTCTAGCAGCAAATTGAGCAAAGTTCTCTCTGACTTCCCAACTAGAGTTACGGAACCTCTTCCTATAGGCGTCAGCATGTAGCTCATACCGTATCAGGAGTGCCTTTTTCAGAGAGTCATAGTCATCCTGTAAACCTGGAGGAAGCTTGCTATACACGTCATAAGCGGTTCCTCTAAGCCCTTGCGACAGTTTCAGGTTCCACTTGCTCTTCTCCAAACCAAACGTGGTGGCAAACTTCTCAAATTTGTCCAAATACCTATCGATCGAGTCGGCTTGTTCCGAGAAAGCTTCAAATGAAAACGTCAAGGGTCCCAAAGTTGACATGTGTGAGGATGGCAAAGGTCCTATGCTCCCCATTTGCAAGGAGGGCATATTATCTGACCGTGGCGATAGGTTGCCTGAGGAGGTAGATGCTGTCGCACCGGCTACCGGTTCAACTCTTTGAGCCTGTCCCTGCATCTCTAACTGCTTCATCTTCAGTGCATGCTCGCGTTCATCTCTCTCGCTTCTTTCCCTAGCGTCTACAGCTTTTATCCTCTCATCTATTTCTGCTAACTTTATTCGCTCTTCTCTTTCAGCTTTCGCTGTTTCTCGAGCGTAATACTTATCAGTCTCGACACTGACATAATTTGCAAGGTCCACCCCACTATAACCTAGATCTCGACCGGCCTCCCCTAGTGCTGCCTTAAGCTTAACTATTTCAGCCATCTTTTGCTGTTATAGTCCACAATGAGTAAGCTAGTGCTACCTTCCAATAGTATTTCTAACAACAAGTAAATACTAATTATTTATCAGACTGCTGTAGAATGAAATTACTACAGTTATGGAGACTTAAGGTCTGTAATTCAATGAAATACAAAATCATGAACTAACTTAATTAAACACAACATATATAAAGGGATTCACCAATCAATGCCTGAAATTCTAGAAAAAATGTTTTCTGTCTTTCTAGAGCTCACTGTGTGAAAATACATGTGTTAAAATGGTATACTGTAATGACTGAATGAATGATACATCCCAGAGGTATGATAAAATACATAAGTTCAAATCACGGACTGAGACCCCAGTGTCGCGTAGCGTTGGATGGATAAGAATTTTTTAGAGGAAATAATAGATCTGAATGGGGAAGATTTGGCTCAAGGAATTCCTGCTGGGTTTTCCCACTTCCGAAGGGTGACGAAGAGGGTAAATTCTCCTAACTAGACAGGTCTGGAAAAGATTGTAAGGAGATATTTGGTCTCTCGCTACCGTCGTCCCCTTCTCAGTTACCTATTATTATTATTCTTTAAATTATATTATATTTTACGAGCCCCCCCTCCCTTATAAAGGAAGATAAACATAGACAATATTCAACATCTAATGGAAGGAACAAAGCATGGGGTACAGTATATACACCCAATTGGTTTATTGCAATCAAATGAATAGATGGTGAATGATAGTATTGTCGATGGAATTAGTGTCTGCTGTATGTATTATGTGTCTCACAATTCAAGTGTTTTTCATCATGGATGACAAACATATGTGGCATTGATTAGGTGAGTTCCCTTTTTCGTGGAACTTAGCTTTTCAGCCCCTGGCTGATAGTGAAGTGAGGTTAGTTCTCCGGTCTCCTGACGTTGCCCAGGTAGGTCTTGAATGGTTCGGATTTGCCTTCTCTGTGCTCGACTCTGTATTCTGCTCTGAGATTGGACTGTCGTGCAAGGCTCCACCATAGACTACTCAAAGATGGACGCTAACCCGCAATTTAGACACGTGGCTTCAGTGCTTTTAATGCGAGAATTCGCCGATCTGGCTTAGGTCTAGCTTTCTTGGTTACCTGGGGCGTAAGTGAAAAATGGCCGTGTTTGGCGCACTTTTAGCGGGACATTTCCGCTTGGACACGTGATCCGTAGCGTGCATCATGTGACCTTAGCCTCGTTTAGACGCTCCAATCAATAATGTTAAAAGTCACGTGATGTTTTCTTAAGTGGCCTAAACTGGTTCTCCCCAAGTTCAAGCAGTCCTAAATTAAAACGGGTTTCTCGCTACCGAGGTCATTGGTCAACAATGACGTCGTATCTAAAAATAGCATTAAACTTTGAGGAGAAAATACCGAACGCTAGGAGAATTTCCGCAAGTGACACTTCCCAGGACTTTGCGATCATGCATTGAGGATGAGAAAAAACGATGTCACGTAAATATTAATAAAAAATGAAGAGAAGATTGGGCAAGTCGTCACAGTGCTTTGTATTATTTCAAAGTAGGTCTGTAGAGAAACCTGCATCTGCGAATTATATTAATTTACAGAATGGCGGGACCGTGTGTATTTGTGATTTTATTGAGAGTTTAATGCTGCTAGTTATTTATATATTTACACATCTATATGTGGACGGGAGTGAAGAGGTGTAATTTGTAAGCACGTGGGTGCATTGATTACTGAATATTTATTCGAGATGATGTTCAGAGGGATGAGGAGGAGTGGAGCACGTGGGTGCTATCATTTAATGAATATTTATGCAGGAGCACGTGGGTGCTATCATTTAATGAATATTTATGCAGGAGCACGTGGTCGTAAGAATTGTAAGCATGTGTTTGTAACTACCAGGATTTAATTGGTAACCTGGGGGTTATGAATAACTTTTGGCACTACGCAGATGATAGCGTAACTGGTTATATGTTATTGATTGTGCATTATTGTTCTGTAAACTCAGAAGATGGGAGATGTAATTTTTTTGGAAATTATTTTGTATTACATTTATTTTTTTTAAAACGGGAATCGAATTCCTAGAGAGGGCTATTTTAATTGTGGTAAACATTTGCCGCATTTAGTGTCAGCGTATAAGTGGGCCACAGTATTTTTGCACAGGTAGATAGGCCCTCAGTGTAAAACTGTTGTGATTGTAACCAGTCATGAAGAACCCTAGGTCAGCCGGTTTGTGCGTTGTATTACCGGGTGATGTTTACAGTGGACTCAGGTAGAGAAGGGAACAGTGGGGGAGCGGACTTTGTTGGCATGATTACGTTTGTATGGTGGTACATAACGGGAAGAGAGTAGGGGAGTTACACGTTGAAGACTTGGGACTTCAAGGTTAAAGTCAGGGAGTTATTTGTTATATAGGAATGTATTATTAATGTGTTGTTTAGCTGTTGCATTTTTTTCCGTCTAAACAGCAGGTATAGCGGCTCTGTTGGATAGAGCGAAAGTGCCAATAACTTTCCCCACGGCAAGAGTTGGCATCTCAGACAGAGAAGGGTTTGAGATTTTGCCAGAGGCAGACAAAGAAATAGAGAACCCGTTTTTCCCAGGCAGGGGAAGGCATTTCTCGAGTGGAATAGGATTTGGTGGATAAATCCTGAGCGCTGAGCTCGTTGTTGTTACACACGCAAATTTGGCATGCTGCCAGCGTTGTCGTAATCATTTTGCTTCGTCCCGGCCATAATGAAGCCGAAGGCCCATCACCCAGAGATAGGTAATCGGGCAGGTAAACGTCAGATGTGATAGGAGAAACCAGCTACAGTTCCAGCCCAGAATCCCGTGGGGTTCTTGTAAACCGTAGTCATCAATTCCAGAATTTGTGGAGAGAGAAAGGGTGAAAATACTCTCTACAGATGTTAGAGCAGAGGACAGCTGCTGAAGTTAGTCTACCGGGGGTAGACCAGAAAAACAGAACTGAGACATAGTTTTGTTGAAGATCATAGCAGAGGACAGCTGCTGAAGTTTAGAGGTGCAGTTAGCTGGGTAGCAGTGTTCAGGAGATTTTCAGGATAGGCTGGGTAGTTGAGAAGTCTGTGCAGTGATTGTGTAGAAAATTCGCAGTAGTTCCAGAGGACTGAAAATTAGCAGTAACATTAGAAGTTAGAACAGCTAGTTTGGAGTGGAGGCTCGACATCCGAGACCCCACCAAGTGCAGTGTGGTTTATTCTGTTAAAACTTAACTTCTTTCCCCATACAGGTTGAAATTGTGGATGAAGGGTTGGGGTTGATGTTGAATCATTTTAACTGTGCTTGATTTTGTTCCAGGTGTGCACACACGCACATTATTTCTTGACATGTATTTGAGTTTTCTATATGTGTAAATAAAACTTGTACATTATAGCTGGAATCAGTCACTTTATTTACGTACAGTAGCTATCTGTTGTCTGTATCGTGGTGTATGTGAATCTTAATTGAACCTTATCCCCTTAGGGTAGTTAGAGGTGGTGGAGGCCATAGCAATTTAGACGTCCGGAGTGGCGAGGAAGAGTCAACTTCGGTTCTCAACCTCGGAGCCAAGGGTCTCAACTTTCACATTTGCACTGTCATTTTTCATCTGAATCTATCCTTTCAGTCTTTCTTCTCACTAGTGTCTTGTCACTATATGTAGTAAGCCTCTAGTCGTAAATCCACTTCGTGACAGTCAAGGCCTAAAAACCCAAACCCTGCAGACCCAAGTAGAACAGTCCCAACTGAGATGGTTTGGCCATGTCTGCAGAATGGGAGAAGATTGGCAAGCATGGGAAACTAAGAGCCAGGGATCCAGACCTCCAGGACGACCCAAAGTCCGCTGGGAGGACAACATTAGACAATCTTTGAAGGACCGAGGACTAGAATGGAACCAAGTCAGAAGGAAGACAGCTGATAGAATAGTATGGCGCTCTCTCTTACAAACCTCTATACCCCATGGTAGAAGCGGAATGACTAAGAAGAAGAAGACTACAAGAGTATGTGATTGCTTGGTACAGGCTTCCTGTAAGGAGTCCAGCTGCAATGATGGTTCTATGCTGAAAAAAACAATGAACAAGTGACCTATATTTGTTGCAGGTGACTATTATGTTATGCACACTATTTTTGTGGACTTGTATGTTTTAAGATTTTTAAAAAAGTTATCTTGTTTTCCTTTGATTCTGTAGGTTTCCTTACTGCTGTTCTCCAAAACCATGCCCGCAAAATGTCCATTTCTGTAGATTCCCTGACCTTCAGGTTTGAAGTAATGAGACCTTGGCAAGAGTTAGCCACAGACAATGAATGTGATACTTCCGGAGCTCTTGTTGTTAAGAAGTCAGCATTTTCTGTAAGTAGTAGCATTGCTGTTGTGCTACCTCATTTTGTATAAACATTTTAAACAAATAAAGAGGGGAAACCTGAAGCCTGTAAACAGTAAATAAATAAATATTACACACATAAATGTATGTTTCAGGCACACGTGAGAAATAAAGTAGTAGAAAACTAAACAACAGAAGTGATAGGCTCACCAGAGAATTGAACCCAGGACCATCCGAATGGCAACACGCCATCTACGGAAGTGAATCACACTAACCTCCCTGCCATGTGGGGCCTACTAGGCTACTTCTTTATTTCTCACGAGTGCCTGAAACATACCTTTATGTGTGAAATATTTATTTACCTTATTTTGTGTAGACTTCAGATATCATGTACTTTCATCTGTGACAGTCTTTCCTATCACATCAGGCAGACAAGTTCTTCTTTTTTCACCTTTAGACATTGCTTAAACCCGGGAGGGATATAGGATTTTAAATCAAGCCACAGGATTCATTAGCCACCTCAATTTAAAATGGTTCCTAACTACTTTGACTAAAGGGGAAAATTCTGAAATTCCTTTAATTGACTTTATTCAAGGACATTCTTGCTTTATCAAGTCAAAAAGCACAATGATTATTTTTTTTTAATTCAATGGGAAACCTTGCAATCTTTATGTCTGGCCAACTGGTCAAAATATTGCTGAATGTCTGAATTTCCTAGGTCTGTTGAATCCCGTAGATATGGAAAAACCCCTACAAGTTTTCAGGATAGGCCAGAGATAGCATTACACGTATGTTCCGTGTAAGACAAATTTTTTTTCATAGATTCTTTCAGTATCATGCCAGGTCTAATGATCCAATTTGCCACATTTGAGTTGCCAGTTCACAACATGTCTTGATTGGTGAACATATTGCCCACGCCTGACTTAAACCTTCAGCCAGATCACTCCTAGCTTATCCTCTTGGGCAGTGCTCACATCTTCCTTATTCTGACTTCTATCTCACATTCTCCTCTCCGTGTGTTTTAGAATCTTTCTCTATTTTTTTCAGCCTAGGAGTTCGAGAACAATGACTGATGTTAGCAGATTTTAAATGACATTATCGGTTTCATATTTGCTGTATTGTTTTGTTTCAAAATTATCAACATCTGTTTTCCATGGCATATCCATATATATCACCTCACAACGTTGTTATGTGTAAAATCATAACAGGTTTTATCTCACTCGACATGGTTTGTATACATACTTCCTTGTTGATATGCGTTGCCCGGACTACTCCGGAAGTACGTCACATAGTCTGCTAATATTTGGCAGACGATTCTTTGCCGGCCTTGCATGGCAGATTTGAGTTAGTATTCATTCTCTTTCGCTGTGTATTACTGTGTGTGAGAAGACGTGTTTTTGACGAGCTCCAGAAAGTGTACTCTTGTGATAGAGTCTTTGTGAATTTATATCAGCTAGGTCATCCTACAGTATGGAGTCTATGCTTGATTATAATTAAATGGACAAGCGAATGCTGAATAGAAAGAAGTGAGTGTGGAACTATTTCATTAAAGATTTCAGCAGTATGCATAAGACATCTTGTCCTTAGTCTACGTGACGATAGACTGGTTTCATGGACTGGCTAGTGAATGTCATTGATTAATATATATATTGGATGCAAATATATAAGGAGCTTCGTCCTATATTAAAAGTGAATATGTGTTCTTCAACGTCAAACTGGCCTTATCAAGTTTCTGACTGTTGAAGACTGATTACACGTTCTAAGGCTGTTTAAAAAGTTGGACTTAGAGGCCTGTTACAAAATATACCCTAGACAAGCTGGAAGCCAAGAACCAGTTACTTGATGATTTAGAGAAGAACTCGGCGGGGAGAAGATATACTACTAATTCTACCCCAACAAATGTGTGTTTGGGGAAACACACTGCGGTATATCATGCCTGCATCACCAGCACACTTCTATATGGCAGCAAAACATGGACAACCTATGCTAAGCGAGAAAGAAGGCTCAATACCTTCCATCTACAGTCTACACCACACCCTCGGTATTTCATGGAAAGACAAAGTGAAAAATGTCAAAGTGTTGTCATGTGCTGGCCTTCAAAGCATGTATACACTGCATAGACAGCGCAGACTGGACAATGAGAAGCTCTCACATGCAGATGAAAGGAGAAAACATCGAAAGGAACACTAGGAAAATAAGCAGCTGAGGGCTGTCACCTCAGAGGCGCATTTCCATAGTCAGTTATAACTGAAGGGGCTATCATTATTATTATTATCCATGTATGTTCTTGTCATTTTAGTGTTATTACTATTTTTATTTTTAGGTCATGTTTCTTAATTTGCAAATTATCGCACTACATATGTATTTTCTTCTTCTTCTTCTTCTTCGTCCTGCTATGAGTCGCTGACTGCATTGATCTCTCTTGCTGCATTTTCAGTCCCCTATTCTTTTCATTTTTTGTAGTTTGTGAATGATTAATTTTGTTCCTGTTTTTTTTAACTTTAAAATTTATTATGAACTTGTGGTCTTGCAGAAATAATTACAATTATTATTGCATAGTATGGTTCGCACTAAAGGTGTTAATGATAAGGGTTTTCCCATGAGAACATTGGGCATAAGACCAGCTGAAGCACACTTAAAAACAGCACAGCAAAATAAGTATTTATTCTGCCTTCAAAATTAAACCTACTTGGTTAGTCAGTATATATGTGTGTGTGTGTGCGTGCGTGCGTGCGTGTGTGTGTGTGTGTGTTTTTTTTTTTTTTTAACAATAATTTATCTCAGCAGATATCACCAACAATCTCTGGTCATTCATTCATTATCTTTAAACTCCCTGTGGAACGAAGAAGAATACTAAGTGACACATGTTTGCTGTCTGCACTTCCTGTCACTAGAGATTTTACTGGAAACCTTTTTAGGGATATTGCATAGGTCAAAAATACATTCCCAGTTTACAAGGCAATATTTATAAGTCCTACAATTGTCCCAGTATAGTGACTCTATCACAAAAGCACAGTGTGCATTCAACCTACCTCCCATTATTACTAAAGTGTTATGAAATGTGCCATAAAAATGAACTGGTCAGCAATGGTTTAATTCTTACCTTTTGATAACATTGTGATTTTTTAAAGAGTAAATGTAACTGTAGACTCTTATATAATATAGTCACTTCTTTTATTTTATATGTCGCTGCTTATATTAGAAAAACTGTCTCCTAAATGGATGATTGTGTAATTACTCTACAGGAGTGGGACATACAACTAATAATAATGCCTGAGTTAAAAAAGAAAAGAATAAATAATTTTATAGATATCTTTATTTTATTAACTTTTCAAGACAATGGATGACCCCTGATCTTACTTTAGGAAATGTCTGAATGACCTAGTGGGAAAACTTTAAAGAAAGAAATACTGCAACCACTTTCATAACAAACTGGTAATCTGTAAATAAATAACTACTACTTCTTTAGTAGTCCATAGATAAACATCAGAGATAAACAAGCAGGTTTTTGACAAAACAGATGCTATACAGGTCAGATAATAGGCATTGAGAATAATAGTTGAACAAAGTCTGGAATTTAATTCACCTCTTTACATTGGATTTGTGAACTATGAAAAGGCATTTGACAGTGTTATTTAACAAAGAATCACTTTGAAAATTGAAAAGGCATTATGGAGTCCCTCTTGTCGTGGAATATTCTAATCCACATATATAAATTATCAAGTAAATATGAAGCCTAACAAATAAAATTAATAAAGAGAAGAGCAATGGTAAAATAACAGTGCTGTCACAAAGAATGTACTAGAAATCCCCCTTGTTTTCTGCTACGTCTGCAAATTGTAACGCTTTCACGTTGATAGTAAAAGCCTACTATATTATTACCCGCGTTCTTCAATGAAACGTGTGCTGCATTTCTAAGAAAAACATTGAGAGGCCCTGCGTAATGACCTAAATTAATCCTAACATTAATTATATTACGTTACCAAAACGAACGAACAGATGGACAAAAGGATAAAGAGAGAGGGGAGGGCTGAAAATCAGGAATAGTCCAGGAATTAATAAATTATACCCAAAATAAAATAGTGAGGATGCCTGACAGCATGGAATCATTTCTGCTCATAAAATTTTTTTTTATAACGTGTTTGAAAAAACCTTACGTTACATAAATAGCCTACCATGTAAACTCCAAATTGATTGGAGCGCAACAAATGAAAGCCTAACCACGATTGGTCGGACTATAAATACTATCTTTCGTTGTTAGGGGAAACGGGAAAAGGTAACATTTTTTCAAACACTTGTCGAAACGTGGCTCATTGGCCAGTCTCACTGATATACACACTTGGGAGCGTTAGTTCGAAACCACTTGTTTAAATAAGCTTGATAAAGCATCAGTGCGTTGAAGCCAGCTCACAATTTTGCTAAAATAAAAGCCTGGAACATAAGCAGATGGAAATTTGTGCCAGTAATTGTGCCAGAATTCATTGCTAATCAACGTATCTGTGTTTATTTCCATGAAATTGTGGGACAGTGGTCTTGATGGTACTGAGCAGCACCTGGTCAGAGCTTTGCTGAATCCAGTGTCGGACAGCATACTCCTTGGTCCTTTTTAGCTATCAGTGAGGTGTCTCCAGAGCCCAGAGGAGAATTCGAGCAGAGGAGTCCTTTCCTGCCGCCATCACGCCAGATAAGCTAACTTGGCCAGCTGAGCTCAACATTATGTCCCCTCATCTTGAACTGACTTTGTAAAATTAACATTAAGAGAGGAATTTACTTGTCTTAAAATCAGGAACTGTGAACATCTCCAATACTAGTCCCTAAAGACAAACTATTGAAGTCATGATGACAAATACCAACAGAGCTTGAACAAAACAAAACCAGTATTACCTCATTTTACTACTACACAACTGACACACATAGAATATTTGTAATAATATATGTCACTACAATATTCATATTAAATACATTCTGTACATAACTTGTAATTTAAATTGATTGTGATTCCTGGTTCCCTTGTAGTTGAATCAGGACACATATTCATTCATGCCAGTAATGAATACATATTGTTATTTGAAAAGTTACGAGTGACTTCTTTAAGATATTCTCATAGAGTGGTATATGTATGTGAGTGTCACAGTGTTGTTAAGAGTAGTGGATTAAATTAAATTGTTTATCTGTCTGTTGTTGTGACTTACACTTCATCATACACATACCCTAGACACATAACGTAGTCATCACACTATTCCAGAATAATTCTGACTGAGATATATAGATATGTGGTAGCAAGTAAGGTTATATATATAATACACTACTCTTATTAGATATATATACCTTCACAGCTGATCTCAGTCAGTACACTAAGTCCCCTGTGGATATTTATAACATCCCACTTCACCACACCTCTGAAGATAATTTTTAAAAATAAACTTAATAAAGAAAACATTTTAATAAATGACGTCTAGAGCTCTTCATGAAGGACAACTTACAGAACCATTTGGGATAAGAACTGGCGCATGCCAGGGGTGTCTTTTGTAACTATTTCTCTTCTTACTGGCTATAGATTGGGTTATGAAAGGTGAGAGGTGACAGCAAGTGGGTCTGTAAAATACGCAAGGAAAAGACAAAGATAATGAGAGTAAATGCAGGAAACGATAACAATATTGCACTTGAAGAAATACCTCAACTAGATGTAGAATCGTAAATTTACCCTTGCAGCAATGTGAGTTTGAAGGACAGACAATGATGTCAAAATTAAAAAGGCAAGGAAGCTTTAATTGCATTAGGAAATATATGGAGATCAAGAGAAATCAAGTCCAGCACAAAAATCAGAATCTTTAACCATACATGCCACACGCTATGGTTTACCCATAATCTGTACGGGGTGTTTGCGTTTTCAGATGTGTACGGCCCGTACAAACGTCTGTACGGGTTGTTTCGCCTAATTATTAAACATACATATAAATCGATCGTCTTGTGCCACTACCGTAGCAGTAATTTGCATCATTTTTAATGTTATTTGCAAGAGAGTTAGCTTCCGTTTCCGATCTTTATTTAGTAATGGTAGTATCCGCGTTTATTTTCTGTGAATTTTTAAAATCGCAATCAATCGGCATCGAACTTGCAGCCATTTTCGCTCTAATTTTAATGGATTCTGACTCTGATGCGATGACAATGAGATCTTTGTCTTTATTAGCGCTATCATCGGTTCTCAGAATATTGGTGATGGCAGAGATGGAAACGAAAGTAGAATGTCATTGCTAGTAAGTATAATTTTAGGGGTTAGGATTAGGTTTATCGGAAAGGTTTAGGATTACGGCCGAATGTCACTGCTGACGAGGGCGTTTGTTGCTCTGCTACTGATGATGGGTGTAACGAAAAGATCGTCATTTGATTTGTATTGGTCAAATGACTTTCATTGAGATGCAAAGGAAAAGGACTCTTCGTTTGTTTTTTTTTGTTTTTTTAATTAAAAATTGTTTTTTTAAATTTTTTTATCATTTTTTTCATCTTTCCATACCTCTCTTCCTATCACATCTAACATGTACACAAACAAATTTTATATCATCAGATTCACCATTCATTTATTTCTATACAGTCCAAAAATTAGAGCAATGGACGGGGAGCCGCGCTAGCGTAGTGGTTACAACACCGCTCTGGCGACCGGGTGATACAGGATCAAACCCGGGCGACGGCATTTGAGGATTTTTCGTCGACCGGGATTTGGACTGGATTAACTCGAGACCTGGCGAGGACATTTGAAGGAGTGTCGTCGACCAGGGACTGGCGGTTCCTGAGCCGACCCAGCTGCAATGGGTACCTCCGAAATCGGCGAGTATTTGCCTGAATGGCGAGGGACACCTGTCTCTGTACAAGAAATAAAGGGATACTCACGTAAAATCAATGTCAGGTTAGACATAAATAATAACCTGAGATTTCGCCTCGAGTATTAGCGGGCGTACGCAAAAAAAAAAAAAAAAAAAAAAAAAAAAGAGCAATGGACCAAAAAACTATAGAATTTACAAGTCATCCACTATAAAAAAAAAGGGGGTGTTGTGAAAAAGAATGCAGCTGCAGGGCACATTTTCGGGAAAACAATGCAGCGTGCTAAAGGATAAGGTCATATCAAACACAGGATTTTCTGGTCTGTTAGTGATAATTAAGCACAGAAATAGACTAAATGATGACACGATCACATCATTTTTACAGTGCAAAATAAACTCAGACAAATATTGTTTGAGTTTTAAAATAAATGAAGACCTGTTTTAAAAGGCAAAGTCCCCATGCCTCTATGATGCAGCTGTAATTGAAATGTTTTTTACACGAATTAACTCTTCTGATACGTTTTTTCTGTCTTTTTTTTTTTTTTTTTTTGTACAGGTTTTGCTGGTCTTTGTACAGGGTTTTTGAATTTTTTGTACAGGTTTTTCATCTCCGAGGTGTGGCATGTATGCTTTAACTCAAATGTCAAATCAGTCAGTCCTATTGTATGGCTCTGAAACATGGAGAAAAACAAAAACATCAACCAAGAAGTTACAGACTTCATGAGTGGGTGCTTCCATAGAATAGATGGATTGTTATTGTTAATCAGAATCGACCTCACTGCACTCCGGGCAAACCCATAGGTGCTCAGTCTCCCTCAGCAAAATAGGAGGATTGAAATGGTATAACAAGATCTCTATGTGGAACCGATGACACCAACCAGACAAGTGCCACGTGGACAAGAAACGAGAAGTAGAAGCTGTTGATGGATAGGACACACTCTGAGGAAAACTGATGATAGGATTACAAGGCAGTCCTTATTCTGGAATTTCTAGAGGAAGACAGGTAGAAGAAGACCAAAGAGAACATGGAGAAGAGAACTGGTGACAGACATGAAAGGAATGAGGAAGATATGGGAAGACTGTGAGCAGATGGCACGTGACAGGAAGACTTGGCATACGTTTGTTGAATGCCTATGCTCCTTGTGGAGCTGAAGGGAGATGAATTTATTACACGCTCACTGTCACAATAATTGGCCTTAATAAAGGACCTTTTTCCATCTTGGATTGCAGAGCTGAATTACTTGACTTACTTACTTTGGGGGCCTTGTTCATATTTCTAATTGAAGTTTTCTTGCCTAAAATTTTTACAGCATGGGCTAACCAGCCCCTTGCCCAATCCTCCTTAGTTGCCTGTTACAGCATGCATGTTTGGGTACGGTGGTACTATTCTTTGCTCCTGTTTCAGGTCTCCGTAACATATAGGTAAAACATCTAATTAGAATGTTTAAAAACTTGGCCTTGAAGTGTTAACTTGTTGGAAAGAATTAGATAAACTGGGCTGGCTTACACAAGACAAGTTCAAATGAGGAACACTTCTTAGTGCCATGTTTTAAAAGCAGTTAGTAGAAAAGAAAGAGTTCATAAAGTTTTTACACATGAAGACTGTGATGGGTTACTGTATTTTTTATTTTCAATGGGCCCCAGTCTTCTTCTCCATGTAATTATTTGCTTTCATTTATGAGGAGTTACTAGGATTTTATTTTCAATTCGCCCCAGTCTTCTTCTCTCTGTAATTAATTGCGTTCATTTATTTCATTAGGCGGTTGAGTTCATAATTATTAGACTGGGTTAAATTTTCCAGACGTTAGGAGAAAATCCGAACACCCGGCACCTACCCTGTTTAATTGTAGGGATGGGGGGAGAAACGACCCAGGTACACAGAACCAATCAATTTTATTCTGGTAACTAAAATGGTCAGTAGTATTATCTAACGTTACGGAATAAGTAGCGCGTGAGCATAAATAACACTGAGTCATCGGTTGTTAGGATATCATTGGCTGATGTCAGATTTAATTTATGGACAGTAATAATATTGGTCAAAGGTCGGCCTAAAGCGACGCGACGCGATGAATCATAGCGTCGTATTGCATCAGAATTAAGACTATATATTTAGCATCATAATCTGTTAGCGCTCTCTGCTCCCAAGAAATTCATCCATGACGAAAGCGCCAGTTTATATATCGTCTGCTCTACGAGAGAAATTCGATAGTGGGTATGTGTATAACTTAATTAACGTGGTAGAAAGCTTTTTTTATATAAGAGCTTAGCACGTTAGACTTAACTTTCTTTGGGGATTTAGTTTAATTTTCATTAGTCAGGAAGTGCCATCAATTGCTTACTTATACAAAACTATAGAGTGTAGTGTAAGTTGTGCCTATAATTTTTCTATGTATAAGCTAGCAGTATCTAGGATGTGTGTAGCGGCTTTTTGAGATAATTTAACTGCGTGAGGTTTAGTGGTTAGATAAACAGGAGCTCTGTATTAACGTAATTATGAGGGCCGTATAACCTCAATGTGATTATTGATAAATTGTAGTGTGTATACGCGGGTGGTTGATGTATTCAATTACTTGTGTTATTTGTCTTGGAGTCAGAAGACAAAGGGGTGAGATGGAATTTAATATTACCTAGATGGTGTATATGTATATTGTGTTAAATGATACCTTCCCGGGTCAGTCCTTAAGAAGTAGGTCCGGGAACTTATACCGGGGAATTTTAGCTTGCGATGTATGGAATGTTGTGACGCCTGAGGGCCAGACAAGCACACAAAAGATTTAGGTCAGCCCGTGTCTGGGGTTCACATAACAGTCAGATAGTTACCGTAAAATCTCGTGTATAATACGCACTCGTGTATAATACGCATGCTTGATTTAGCCCAAAATTTTCTGGTAAAATGGAAATTCGTGTATAATACGCATCATAATTTTTCAAGATTTTATTTTATGAAACATTTGTTAAAAAACTGAAAGAAGATGGAAGATGCTGCGCGATAGTAGTTCTTCAACGAACTGAAAGACCATGTCGCTTCATAAAACGAACTGCCCATCCATATGACGCTTTAAATGCTGTTGTGCCTGTACGAGATTTTTTAAGTTCCAGAACTTTAAGTCGGATTTCAATGCATGAAACACCGATGCCTTGTTGCCTTCTATCCACTGCCCACTCCAATAATGTTTTTTTCTAGGTCTGGAAGATCTGGTGGTGACCCACGATTCGCCTTTTTCTTACTAGGCAACACTTGCAGCGCCTCTTTGTTTTTTCGCCATAATCGAATGTTGCACTCGTTAATGGAAAAATGTCGACTTGCTGCCCGATTGCCGTTAGATTCTGCATATTTTACCACTAAGAGCTTTTCTGCTGCAGTACAACATTTTCTCGAATTCATTTTTAGGGCTCAAAATAATCAAATGACAAACTTCACAACCAAGCTTAATATCAAAACAGATTGAAGACCAAGAGTGCGAAATGCGTTTTGCAACAATGTCTGACATATAAGAAAACACATGGCACATTCAATTTTGCGCCATTTTCATTGTCAAATTGTGACAAAAACCTGACAGACTTTCGAATGTAGGTTACTTTCGATATCGAAAATTACGTATTTTTTAGTACTCGCGTATAATATGCACCCGAGTTTTAGCGGGCAAAAATGAGTAAAAATTGTGCGTATTATACGCGAGATTTTACGGTAAGTTGGGGCGGGAGAGAGATAGGAAGGACTGTAAAGTAGTTTGACCCTTGGGTAGGAATATTTGTTTACCGCTTGTGCTTAGCTTGGGTAGGGGAGATGTATTAATTTAGGGTTAATGTGTTAGGGATGAGAATGTTTTGAATGTGTTGTATAGATGTTGTTATTTTTTTCGTTTTACAGCATTGTCACGGCACATAGAGGAGGTTGTAGACTTGCCCTACAACTTACTATGGTATTTTGCCTTCTCGGGAACCTAAGACATCGCCAGAGGTGAAGAGAACTGGTGATGCGTCAGTACCGGCGCCCAGTACGTCTGCACCAGTGAAAGAAAAAAGAGACGTTCTCTTTCCTTGAGGGCACATGCCTCAGCGGGAACAGGTTCTTAAATCAGGAGCTCTTAGCTCGTTACAGCACACCCAATAGGCGCGTTGCCTTGTGCTTATATAAAACCGGCCATAATAAAGCCGTACTCCAAAACCTGTGAGGGGTAACTGGGCAGTTGAAAGAAGTTTCATTAGCAGTGAAGCATCTACATCCCGAGTCAAGTACCTCGTTCTTAATACCAAAGTCATCAGCTGCAGTAGTCAGGAAAGGAGAAAGGGAAATCATTCCTTTCCGAATGCTAGCGAGAGGAGGGGAGTGACGGAGACGCCCCTCAGCAGAAGACAGTAGTGTCAGAGAGACACCGAACCGAAGCAAAGGAGAGAGAGAAGTTAGAGAGTCAGATAGGACAGAGGACAGCTTCTGATTTAGCACTGAAAAAATCAGTTAGTGGATCAGTGCTTGTGGTACAGTTGTTAGCTGTGTAGGACATCATAGAGTGCATTAAGACTGTGTAGACATTTAGGTATACGTCTGCAGCAGGACAGTGTGTTAGAGTTAATAATAATAGGATAGTTAGGAGAGGCGGCTCTTAAGTTAGAGACCCCACCAAGTTGGTTTTGTTTAATCCTTAATTTTTTTCCATGCAGGTTGAACGAGAGGGTGAAATTGTTGGTTTATAAGTTTTTAATTGTTCTGTTTCAGGCTTGTGCGACCTCGCACGTTATTTATTTTGCTGTGTTATTGATTTTGTTGTTTAATAAAGTATAAAATGTACACTGGATCAGTTTCTCTATAACTATACTGTACTTATATGCTTGTCTGTATAGTTGTGTCTGTGGACTTTAGTGAAACCTTATCTCCTTTATGGTAGTCAGAGGTGGTGAGACAGTAGTTAGTAATTAAGTCACAAGTGGCGAGGGAGAGTCAATCTCGGTTCTCACCCTCGAAGCTATAAGTCTCATCTTTCCACATTCACTGTCATTTCTCATACAAAATCTATCTTCTCAGACTTTCTCATAACTAGTGTCTTGTCTCTATACTCAGACAAACTCAAAACATAAATCCACTTCGTGACAAAGACATCAAATAAAATTAACATTCTAACACTTAAGCGTTTTATCAGTTTGGCTGCCTTACATCATTTTGATGACATCTATAAAGTAAAGCAAGTACTGTCACTACTATCATGTACCCACAACTAGTTTTCACTCATACCAACAGCACAGCACAGTAGTTTCTCCATCTTCTAATGGGCAACACATGGACAACCAAACTTCATGGCCAGCACAGAATGGTGTTGACAGCCGAACAGGGGTGTACGAGTGCCCACTCTATAGGACATCAGCCAGAGCTGGGACACTGTCTTCGACTGGCCACTCCACTAACTTTGTCACATCTGTCATCCTGCCTTCAGACCAGCCTCCTGATTTTTGGATTCTCAGAGGAGTTGCCATGTTGTGTCAGCTTGATGACTAACACCAGTTTGTGTTTTTTATCCATTTGAAAGTTAATTTAGATTCTATTTTGTCCTGTTTGTTTAATGTTATTTTAGCACATGTCTCTTAGTAATTTATGTCTTTGGTTCATAACTTTTGATAGTATTATATTTTATAAATCACGAAAATTACATTTTCATTTATGTCAGTTTGATTTACTAATTCTTTTGTAATTTATAAATTAAAACTGTTCATTAAAAAAATCATTAAAAACTGTAAAACATGCTTAGATAGTTTTTTATTGCTAATGTAAATACAAATGTTATAATAGTGCAACTCTTAGATTCTCAGCAGAATCTTCTAATGAAGACAATTTTGCTCCCTTTCTAAGTTGTCATAATACATTACTACTGTAAATAAATTAGCAAATATATTCAGTGCATCTTACAGCAATTAATATTTTTAGACTATTATGTGTATGAGTGTGTCTGCAGACAGAGAATTACATCCACTGTTAACATTGTATAAGCATTTAACATGATATGAACTATGCATTGTCTTTAATATTTAAAATAATTATTAAAAAGATAACCTGCTGGTGACGGATAGGGTGATCAAGAAAGAAGATGTATCTGAATTAGAACCAAAAAAAAATAAATAAAGCATCATATGCCAGGTAAACTCTACAGGGATCAAAGGGTGAGGCATATCACAAGTACAGGATTGGTCCAACAGATCTTTGCTCCTGTGACACCAGCCCCATGACAGCCGAACATCTGCTGCAGTCATGCTCAACTTACAGCAGTGAATGGATTGGCATATGGCAACAACCCACTTCTGTCCACGAAAAACTGTTTGGAGATGTCAGGAACCTTGAGCTGTCTACTGCCTTTGTGAGATTCATTAATGTAAATGTCTGAGGGTGAAAGAAGAAGAAGAAAGAAGGATGAGGCAACAAAATAGCAGTATTTGGACAGAACATAATAGAAACTATCAGCAAAGCAGAAAAAGCAACTTAAATATTTAAGAAAAGGAAAAGCTGGTCCTGATGGGAATATTAATCATTCATTAACTCCTGTTATTCCCCAAGGACCAGAGCTGTTCTCTGCTTCTTTGTATTGAATTTTGTTCTCCAGCTGTCCATAAGAGAACCAAATTGATTGCCTTTGATTCATTTTCTATCATTCTTTATGTTCTCTTTGGCTACTTATTCATCTTTTCCACTGTGGGTTTTACTCGAGGACATGTCTGCCAGAACAGAACAGAGCATTCGATGAAATCTACGAATGGATGTAATGTTGTGGATCTCATGCAGGAATGTACTGTAATTTGTTTATTCAAATAACAGATGATTATTGCAGCATTAAAAACATATACTTTTTAAAAAACAAGCTGAGATCATTGTTGTGTTAATAGTAGTAGTTGTTTAGTTCCAGTGACAGCTGTAGCCCCCTCATAATTCCTAGGGTACTGTGAGGAGATAATGAAATAATAGATCTATTGCTCTCTCAGACTTGTTATAAAAAGTAACTAATACGAGGTTGTGCATGAGGCTGACAACCACATCATGTAGCACAAAGTGCTACAGAAACCGCCACTACAAGAGCTCATGAATGCTTTGGGGCAGATTTCATAGCAAAATACTTATTCTGGTTATCAAACTGAGAAGGTAAAGAAATAACCTCAAAACTAAATTTAACAAATGTACGTATTTTGTAATTGAAATTGTAGCCGAGATGAGGATTGTTGTAGGGGGGGGGGGGGGGGGGGTGGGGGAAGGGGGAGGGGGGGGGGGGGGGGGGGGGGATGGTGGGTGTGGAGGTTTTGGGGGGGGGGGGGGGGGGTGGTTGGGTGGTGTAATTTGGGGGGGTTTGGGTGGTGGGGGTTTGGATGGGGGGTTTTGGGGGAAGTGGGGTTTTGGTTTGGATTGGGGGGGGGTGATTGGGGGTTTGAGGGATGGTTTGGGTTTTGTGGGGTTTTTTGGGTTTTGGGGGGGGTTTGATGGGGGGGATTGGGTTTGGTTGGGGGGGTTGATTGGTTTTTGGGTTTTGGGGGGGATTTTTGGGGTGGGGGGGGTTGGGGGGGGTTGGGGGGGGGGGGTTGGAATGGTGGGATTGGGGGTTTGGGGGGTTTTTGGGGGGGGTTTTTTTTTTTGGTGGGGGGGGGGTGGGGGGGGGGGTTGGGGGGTTTTTTTTGTTTGGGGGGTTGTTTGGGTGGGGGGGGGGTGGGGGGGGGGTGTGGGGGGGGTTGGGGGTTGGTTTTGTTTGGGGGTTTGGGGGGGGTGGTGGGGTTTGGGGGGGGGGGGGTGTTTGGGGGGGGGGGGGGGGGGGGGGGGGGGGGGGTGGGGGGGGGTTTGGGGGGGGGGGGGGGGGGGGGGGGGGGGGGGGGGGGGGTTGGGGGGGGGGGGGGGGTTTGGGGTTTTTTTTTTTTGTGGGGGGTTGGGGGGGGGGGTTTGGGGGTGGGTGTTGTGGGGTTTTGGGGGGGTGGGTTGGGGTTGTGGTTTGGGGGGTTGGTGTGGGGGGGGTTTTGTTTTGGGTTGGGGTTGGTGTTGGGGTGGGGTTTGGGGTTTTTTGGGTTTGGGTGGGGGTTTGGGGGGGGGTGGGGGGGGGGGGTTTGTGGTTGGGGGGGGTTGGTTTGGGGGGGTGGTGGGGTGTTGGGGGGGTTTGGGGGGGGGTTGGGGGGGGGGGGGGGTTTTTGTGGGGGGGGGGTTTGGGGGGGGGTTTGGGGGGGGGGGGGGGGGTGGGGGTTGGTTTTTTTGGTTTGTTTTGGGGTTTTTGGGTTTTTTTTTTGGGTTGTTGGGGGGGGTTTTGTTGGGGGGGGGGGGGGGTTTGGGGGGGGTGTTGGTGGGTTTGGGGGGGGGGGGTGTGTTGGTTGGGGTTTTGGGGGGTTGGGGGGTTTGGTTTGGGGGGGGGTGGGGGGGGGGGGGGGGGGTTGTTGGGGGGGTTTGTTGTGTGGGGGTTGTTGGGTTGGGGTTGTGTTGTTTGTTGGTTTGGTTGGTGGGTTTGTTTGGGGTTTGGTTTTTTGGTTGGGTTGTTGGGGTGGTGGGGGGGGGGGGGTTTTTTTTTTGGGTTTGTTGTTGGGGGGGGGGGTTGTTTGGGTGGTGTTGGGGGGGTGGGGGGGGTTGGTTTTTGGGGGTTTGTGTTTGGGGGGGTGGGGGGTTTTTGGGGTGGGGGGGGGTGGAGGGGGGGCGGGGGGGGGGGGGGGGTGTGGGGGGGGGTGGGGGGGGGGGGGGGGGGGGTGGGGGTTTTTTGTGGGGGGGGTTGTTGGGGGGGGTTTTGTGGGGGGGGGTTTGGTGGTTTTTTGGTGGGGGGGGGGGGGGGTGGGGTTGGTGGGGGGGTGGTTGTTTTTTTGGGGGTTGGGGGTTTTTTTTTGTTGGTGGGTTTTGTTTTTGTGTTTTTTTTGTGGGGGGGGGGGGGTTTTGGGTTTTTGTTGGGGTTGGGGGGGGGGGTTTGTGGGGGTTGGTTTTTTTTTGGGTGTTTTTTTTTTTGGGTTTTTTTTTTGGGGGGGTTTGGGGGGGTTTTTTTTGTGGGTGTGGGGTTTGGGGGGTGTGTGGGGGGGGGGGTGGTTGTTGGGGTTTGGGGGGGTTTTTGGGTGGGGTGTTTTGGTTGGGGGGTTGGGGGGGGTTTTTGTGGGGGTTTGGGTTTTTGGGGGGTTTTGGGGGGGGGTGGGGGGGGGGGGGGGGTTGTGGGGGTGTTTTGGTGGTTTTTTGTTTTTTTTGGGGGGGGGGGGGGGGGGTTTTTTGGGGGGGGTTTTTTGGGGGGGGTTTTTTTTTTGGTTTGGTGTTTTTTGGGGTTTTTGGTTGGGGGGGGGGGGGGTTGGGGTTTTGGGGGGGGTTTTTTTTGGGGGGGGGTTTTTTTTGGGGGTTGTTTGGGGGGGGTTTTTTTTTTTTTTTTTTTTGTGGGGGTGGGGGGGGGGTTGGTGGGGGGGGGTGTTGGTGGGTTTTTTTGGTTTTTTTGGGGGTTTGGGATTTTTGGGGGGTTGGGGGGGGGGGGGGTTGGTTGGGGGGTGTGGGGTTTGTTGGGGTGGGGGGTTTGTGTGGGGTTTGTTTGGGGTTGGGGTTTGGGTTTGGGTTGGTGGGGTTTGGGGTTTTTGGGGGGGGGGTTTGGGTTTGTTTTTTGGTGTTGTTTTGTGGTTTTGGGTTTTTGGGGGGGTTGGGTTTTGGGGGGGGTTGGGGTTTTTTTTTTTTGTTGGGGTGTGTTTGGGTGGGGGTTGTTTGTGTTGGGGGGGGGGTTTGGGTTGGGGGGTTTTGTTTTTTTTTTTTTTTTTGTTGGTTTGGGTTTTTTTGGTGGGGTTTTGGGGGGGGGTGGGGGGTTTTGTGGGGGGGTTTTTTGGTGGGGGGGGGGGGGGGTTTTTTTGGGGGGGGGTTTTTTTTTTTTTGGGTGGGGTGTGTGTTTGGGTTGTGGGTGTTGTGGGGGGGGGGGGGGGGGGTTTGTGATGGGGGTGTGTTGGGGGTTGGTTTTTGGGGTTGGGGTTTTTGGTGTTTTTTGGGTGTTTTTGGGGGGGGTTTGGGGGTGGTTGGGTGGTTTTGGGGGTGGGGGGTGGGGGGGGGGGGGGGGTTTTTTTGGGGGGGGGGTTTTTTTTTGGGGTTTTTGGGGGGGGTGGTTTTGGTTTTTTGGGGGGGTGTGGTTTGATTGGGGGGGGGGTGTGGTTGGGGGGGTTTTTTGGGTTGGGGGGTTTGGGGGGTTTGGGGGGTTGGTTGGGGGGGGGGTTTTTGGGGGGTTGGGTGGGGGGGTTTTTGGTTTTTTGGGGGGGGTTATGGGTTTTTTTGGGTGTTTGGGTGGTTGGTTGGGGGGGGGGGGGGGGGGGTTTTTGGGGTTTGGTGTTTTTTTGGGTGGGGGGGTGGTGTTGGGGGGGTTTTGGTTGGGTTGGGTTTTTGTTGGGGTTTTTTTTTTTTTTGGGGGGGGGTGGGGGGGTGGGTTGTGGGTTTTTTTTGGTTGGGGGGTTGGGGGTGGGGTGTGGGTTGTGGGTTTTGTTTGGGTTTTGGGTTTTGATTTTTGGGGTGTTGTTGGTAATTTTTGGGGGTTTTTGTGGATGGGGGTTTTTGGGGGGTGTTTTTTTGTGTTGTTTGGGTTTTGTTTGTTTGGGGTTTGGGGGGGGGGGGTTGGGGTGTTTGGGTGTATGGGTGTTGGGTGGGGTGGGGTTTTTTGTGGTTTTTGTTTTTTTTGGTTTTTTTTTTTTTTGTGGGGGTTTTTTTTGGGGTTGGGTGTGGTTGGGTTTTGTTTTTTGGTTTTTTTGGGTGATTTGGGTTGGGGGTTGGGGGGGGGGGGGGGGGGTGGGGGGGGGTGTGGGTGGGGTTTGGGGGGGGGGGGGATTTGGGGGGTTGGTGGGTTATTTTGGTTTTTTTTTGGGGGTTGGGTTTTTGGGGGGGTTGTTTTTGGGGTTGGGTTTGGGGGGGGTTGTTTGGGGGGTGTGTTTTTTTGGGGGGGGTGGGGTTGGGGGGTGTGTGGTTTTGTTGGGGGGTTGTGTGGTGGGTTTTTGGGGGGGGTTTGGTGGGGTGGGGTTTGGGGGTGTGGTTGTTGGGGTTTGGTGTTTGGGTGGGGGGGGGTGGTGTGGGTTTGTTTTTTTGATGGTTTTTGGTTTTGGGGTTTGGGGTGTGATTGGGGGGGTGGGGGTGGGGGTGTGGGTTGGTGGGGTGTTTTTTTGGTGTTGGGGGGGGTTTTTGGGGGGGTGTTGTTGGGTTGGTTTGGGGTTGTGGGGTTGGGTTTGGGGGTGGTGGTGTATGTGTGGTTGTGGGTGTGGTTGGGGGGGTGGGTTGTTGGTTTGGGTGGGGGGGGTTTTTTTTGGGTTGGTGTTTTTTTTGGGGGGGGTTGGGTTTGTGGGGGGGGTTTTGGGGTTTTTTTTTTTGGTTTTGGGTTGTGGGTTGGGGTTTGGGGGTTGGGGGTTTTGTGGGGTTGGGGGTGGGGTTTGGGGGTTTTGTTGGGGGTTTTTTGGGTGGGGTTTTGTGTGGTTTTGGGGGGGGGGGTGGGGGGGTTTGGGTGGGGGGGGGGGGTTTGGGTTTTGGTTGGGTTTTGTTTGTGGGTTTTGTGTGGTTTGGGTTTGGGGTTGTTGGGGGTTTGGGGTTGGTGTATGTTTGGTGTGTTGGTGTGGGGGGGGGGTTTTGTTTTTTGTGTGTGGTGGGGTGTGGTGGTTTTTTTGGTTTGGGTTTTTTTTGGGGGGGGTGGGTTTTTTTTTGGTTTTGGGGGGGTTTGTTGGGGGTTGGGGGTTTGGGTTGGGTTTTTTGAGGGGGGGTTTTTGGTTTGGGTGTTTTTTGGGGTTGGGGTTTTTTGGGGGTTGTTTTTGGTTTTTTTTTGGGGTTGTGGTTGTTGGGGGTGGGTTTTGGGTGGGGGGTTGGGTTTGGGGGGGGGGTTTTTGTTTTTTGTGGGGGGGTTGGGGGGGGGGGGGGGGGGGGGGGGTTTTTTTTTGGGGGGGTGGTTGTTTTTTTGGGGGTTTTTGTTTTTTTTTTTTTGTGTTTTGGGGGGGGGGGGGGGTTGGGGGGGGGGGGGGGGGATTGGGGTTTTTTTTTGGTTTTTTTTTTGTTTTGTTGTGTGGTGGGGGGGGTGTTTTTGGTTGGTTTGTTTTGTTGTAATGGGGGTGGGTGGGTGATGGTGGTTTGGTGGTTTTGGGGGGTGGGGGTTGGGTTTTTTGTTGGTTGTGTTTTGGTTTTTGGGGGTTTTGGTTGGGGTGGGTTGTTGGGGTTTTTTTTTTTGGGGTGTGTTTGTTTTTGGGTTTGTGGGGGTTGGGGATTTGGTTTTTGGGTTTGGATGTATTTTTTTTTGGTGGGGTGTTGGGGTAGTTTTGGGGTTTTGGGGGTGGGTTTTTGGGGTTGGGGGGGGGGGTTGGGGGGGGGGGGGGTTGGGTTGGGGGGGGGGTTTTTTTTGGGTTTTTTTTTTTTGGTTTTGGTGGGGGGGGGGGGGTTTTTGTTTGGGGGGTTTTTTTTTTTTTGGGGGTGGGGTTTTGGGGGGGGTGGTGGGGTTGGGGGGTGTATTTTTTTTGGGGGTTGGGTTTTTTGGGGGGGGTTTTTTTTGGGTTTGGGGGGGGGGGGGGTTTGTGGGGGGGGGGTTTTTTGGGGGGGTATTTGTATGTTTGGTGGTTTGGTTGGGTTTGGTTTTGGTTGTTTTTTTTTGTTTTGTTTGTGTGGTTGGTTTGGGGGGGTTTTGTGTTTTTGGGGTTGGGGGGTTGGGGGTTTGGTTTGTGGGTTTTTATGGGGGGTTTGGTTTTGGTGTGGGTTGGGGGGGTGGGGTGGGTGATGGGTGGGGGGGGGGTGGGTGGGGGTTTTTTGGGGTTGGTTTTTTTTGGGGGTTGGGTTGGTTTGGGTTTTTTTTTTTTTTTGGGGGTTTTTGGGTTTTGTGGGTTGGTTGGTTGTTTGTTTTTTTTGGGGGGTTTTTTTTTGGGTTGGTTTGTTGTTGTGTTTTTTTTTTGTTTGTTTTGGTTTTGGTTGGGGGGGGGGGTGGGGTGTTTTTTTTGGGGGGGGGGGGGGGTTTGAATTGTTTTTTGGGGGGGGGGGGGGGGGGTTTTTTGGGGGGGGGTTGGGGGGGGGGGGGGTGTTTGGGGGTTTTGGGGGGGGGGTTTGGGGGGGGGGGGGGGGGGGGGGGGTGGGGTTTTTTTTGTTGGTTGGGGGGGGTTTTGGTTTTTTTTTTTGGTTTTTTTGGGTTGGTTTGTGGGATGTTGTGGGGGGGGGGTGGGTTGGTTGGGGGGGGGGGATGTGTTGGTTTTGTGTTTGGGTTTGGGTGTTTTTTTTTGTTTTGTTATTGATTGGTGGGATGGGGGGGTTTTTTGGGGTTTTTTTGTTGTGTGGGGGTTTTTGGGGGGGGTGGTTTTGTTTTTTTTTTTGTTGTGGGGGGGTTTTTTTGTGGTGGGGGGGTGTTTTTTTTTTTGGGTTTGTTTTTGTTGGGGGGTTTTTGGTTGGGGGTTTTTTTGTTTTTTTTGGGGGTTTTGGGTTTAGTTTTTTTTTGGGGTTGGGGGTTTTTATGGGGGGGGGGGGGTTTGTTGGGGGTGGTTTGGGGGGGGGGTTTTTTTTGTTTTTGGGGGGGGGGTTGGGGGGGGGGGTTGGTTTTTTTGGGTTTTTTTTTTTTTTTTTTTTTTTGGGGGGGGGGTTTTTTTTGATGGGTTTTTTGGTATTTGATTTTTTTTTTTTTTTTGTTTTTTGGTGGGGTTGGGTTATTTATAGTTTGGATTGTGGGGTTTTTGTGTTTGGTGTGTTTTTTGGGGTTTGGGGGGGGGTTTTTTTTTTTTTTTTGTTTTTTTTTTTTTTTGGTTGGGGGGGTTTTTTGGTTTTGGGTAGTATGGGTTGGTTGGGTTTGTGGGTTATTTTTTTTTTGGGGGATTTTTGGTTTTTGGATTGGGGGGGGGGTAATGTGGGGGTTGGGGTTTTGTAGTTGTGTGGGTGGGTTTTTTTTTTTGTGGGGGGGTTGGGGTTTTTTTTTTTGGGGTTTGGTTTTTGGGTTTGGGGGGGTTTTTTTGGTGGGGGGGGGGGGGGTTTTGATTGTTTTGGGGGTTTGTTTTTGTGTGGTTTTTTTTGGGGGTTTTTTTGGTTTTGGTTTTGGGGTTTTTGGGTTTGGGGGGTTTGGGTTTTTTTTTTTTTTTTTTTTTTTTTTGGGGGGGGGGGGTGGTGTTTTTGGGGTTGTTTTTGGGTTTTTTGGGGAATTGGGTGTGGTGGGTTTGGGGTTGTTTGGGGGTTTTTGTTGTGGGTATTTTTGTTTATGGGGGTTTGTTTTTGTGGTTGTTTTTTATGTTGTTTGTTTATGGGGGTTTGTTGTTTTTGGTTGGGTTTTGGGTTTATGGGGTTTTTGGTTGTTGGGTTGGGGGTGGGGTGGGGGTTGTTGGGGGGGGGGTTTTTTTTGGGTTTGTTGGGGTTTTTGTTTTTTTTGGTGTTTTTTTTTTGGGGGGGTTTTTTGGGTTGTATGGGTTGTTTGGTTGGTTTTTTGTGTTTTTTTGGTGGGGGGTTTTTTTTTTGGATTGTTTTTGGATTGGGTTTTTTTTTTGGGGGTGTTTTTGGTTTTGTTTTTTTTTTTTTTTTTTTTGTTTTTGGGGTTTTTTTTTTGGGGGGGGGGGGTGGGGGGTGTTGGTGTTTTTTGGTGTTTTTTTTTTTTTTTTTTTGGTTTTGGGGGGGGGGGGGGTGGGTTTTGGGGGGTTGGTGGGGGGTGGGGGGTTTTTTTGGTTGGGGGGTTGGTTTGGTGGATTTGGTGGGGTTTGGTTTGGGGGGGTTTTTTTTTTTTTTGGGGGTTTTTATTGGGTTTGTTTTTTTTTGGGTTTTTTTTTTTGGGGGGGGGGTGGTTTTTTGTGGTTGTTTGTGGTGGTTTGGTTTTATGTGTTTTTTGTTTGTTTTTTATTGGGGTTTTTGGGGGGGTGTTGGTGTGGGGTTTGTGGGTTGGATTTTTTTGGTTTTTTTTTGGGGGGGTGTTTGGATGGTTGGGGGTTTTTTGGTTGTTTTGTTTGTGGGGGTAGGGGGTATGTTTGGGGTTTTTTTTTTTTGGGTTTGGGGGGGTTTTTTTTTTTTTTGGGGGGGGTTTGATTTTTGGGGGGGGGGGGGGTTTTTTTGGGGGGTGTTTTTGTTTTTTTTTTTGGGGGGGTGGGGTTTGGTTTTTTGGGGGGGGGGGGGGTGGGGTTTTTGGGTTTTTTTTTAAGTGTTTGTTTATTTTTTTTTTGTTGGGGGGGGGGGTTTTGTTGTTGGTTTTGGGTTGGTGTGGGTTTTTTTTTGTTTTTTTGTTGTTTGGGGTATTTTTAAGTTTTTTGGTTTGGTTTTTTTTTTTTTTTTTGGTTTGGGGTTTGGTTGGGTTTTGGTTTTGGGGGTTTTTTTGTTTTGGGGGGGATTGGGGGTTGGTTTTTTGGGGGTTTATTTTTTTGGTTTTTGGGGGTTTTTTTGGGTTTTTTTTTTTTTGATGGGGGTTGGTTTTTTTGGTTGGTTTTGGGGATGTGGGGGTTTTTGGGTGGTTTGGGTTTTTTTGGGGGGGGATTTTTTTTGGTTGTTTGGGGTTGGGGGGATTGGGGGGGTTGGGGGGTTATTTTTTTTTTTTTTTGTTTTAGTTTTTTTTGTTTTTTTTTTTTGGATTTTTTTTTTTTTTGGGGGGGGGGGGGGGGGGGGGGGTTGTTGTTTAGGGGGGGGTTGTTTTTTTTTGGGTATTTTTTTTTTTTGGTTGTTTATTTTTTATTTTTGGGGGGTTTTTGGATTTTTTGGGGTGTTTTGGGGGGTGGTGGTTTTGGGGGGGGTTTGGGTGGGTGTTGGGGTTGGGGGTGGGGTTGGGGGGGGGGGGATGTTTTAGGGGGGGTTTTGGATGGGTTTTTTGTTTTTTGGTTTTTTGTTTTTTGTTTTTTTGGGTGGTTTTTGGGGGGGGTTTTTTTTTTTGGGTGGGGTTTTGGGGGAATTTTGGGGGGGGGGGGTTTTTTTTTGGGGGGTTTGGGGTTTTGTTTTTTTTTTTTTTTTTTTTGGGGTGTTGGGGTGGTTTTTTTTTTTTTTTTTTTTTGGTGGGTTTTTTGTGTTTGATTGGGGTTTTTTTTTGGGGGGGTTTGGTTGGGGGTTTTGGGGGGGGGTGGTGGGGGGGGGGGGTTTGGTTTTGGTTGTTTTTTTTTTATTTTTTTTAATGTGGTTATGGAATGTTAGGGGGGTGTTTTTTTTGGAATGTTTTGGGGGGGTGTTTTTGTTGTTAAATTTTTTGGGTTTTTTGTTTTTTTTGGTATATGGGGGGGTGTTTTTGGGGGTGGTTGGGGTTTTTTTTTTGGGTTTTTGGATTTGGGGGGTTTGTTGTTGGGTTGGGTTTGATGGATGTTTGGGTTGTTTTTGGTTTTTGGATGTTGTTTTTTGTTTTTGGGTTGATGTTGTTTGGGGGGTTTTTGGTTTTTTTTTGGTGTGGGTTGGTTTTTGGGGGGGTTTTTGGGGGTTTTTGTTGGGGTTTTTTGGATTGGTTTTTTTTTTATGGGATTTTGTATTTTTGTTGTTTGGGGGGGGGGGGGGGGGGGGGGGTGGGGGGGTTTGGTGGGGTTTTTTTGTTTTTTTTTTTGGGGGGGGGTTTTTTTGTTTGGTTTTTGTGGGGGTTTAGGGTATGTTTTTTTTTTTTTTTTTTTGTTATTTTTTGGGTTTTTTGGGGGGGGTGGGGTTTTGGTTTGTGGGTTTTTTTTGAGTTTTTTTTTTATGGTGGGGGGTTTTTTTTTTGTGGGTGGTTGGGGATGTTGGGTGGTTTTTGGGGGTGGGTTGGGGGTTATTTTTGTGGGTTTGGTTTGGTTTTTGTTTTGGGGGTGGGGTTTTATGGGGGGGGGTTTTGTTGGGGGTGTTGGTTTTTTTTTTTTTGGGGTTTTTTTTTTGGGTTTTTTTTTGGGTAGTTTTTGGGGGTTTTTTTTGGGGTTTTTTTTTTTTTTGGTGGGTTGTGTTTTGGTATTTGTTGGATTTGGGGGTGTAGTTTTGTGGATTTTTATGGTGTTGGGGAATGTTGTGTTTGGTTTTTTGGGGGGGTTTTTTTTTGTGTTTTGGGGTTTTGGGGGGGTTTTTTGGGGGGTTTTAGATTTTTTGGGTTTTTTTTTTATTTTTGTTGTGGGGGTTGATGTTGGATGGTTTTTTTTTGATGTGTGTTTTTTTTTTTTTTTGGTGGGGGGGGTTTTTTTTTTTTTTTTTGGGGGGAAAATTTTGTGGGTTGGGGGGGGGTTTGTTGGGGGTTTGGTGGTTGAATTTGGGGTTTGTTTTTGGGGTTTTTTTTTTTGGGGGGATGATTTTGGGTTGGATGGGGGGGTTTTTTTTTTTTTTGTGTTTTGGTTTTGTTGGGTTGGTTGGGTTTTTTTGTTTTGATTTTTTGGGTTTTTTTTGTTTTTGGGTGGTTTTTTTTTTTTTGGTTTTGTTTTTGGGGATTTGTATGGGTGTTTTTTTTTGTTTTTTTTGTTGGTTTTTGGGATTTTTTTTTTGGGGGGGTTTTGGGTGGGGGTATTTTTTTTTTGGGTTGTTTTTTTTTTGGGGTGTTTTTGTTGTTTTTTTTTTTTTTTTTGTTTTTGGTTTGTTGGGGGGGGGTTTATGGGGGGGGTTTTGGGGTTGTTGGGGTTTTGTTTTTTTTTTTGGGTTTTGGGGGGGTTTTTGGGTTTTTTTTGGGGTTTTTTTTTATTTTTTAGTTGGTGGGTTTTTTTTTTTTTTGGGTTTGTGGTTTTATTTGGGGGTTTTGTTGGATTGTTTGGTTGGTTGGTGATTTAGGGGGGGTTGTTATGGTTGTATGGTTTATGGGGTTTTTTTTGGGGTTGTGTGTTTGTGGTGTTTTTTGTTGGGTTTTTTTTTTTTTTTTTGGGGGTTGGGTTAATGTTTTTTTTTGTTTTATGGGGGATAGTTTTGTGTTATGGGGTTGTGGGGTTTTTTTTGTATTTGGAATGGGGGGGTTTTTTTTTTTGGGTTTGGGATTTTTTGGTGTGTATTATTAGGGTTTATGGAATTTTGGGGTATGGGTTTGGGTGTTTGGGTTTTGGTTTTTTTGTTTTTTTGGGTTGGGGGGTTTTTGGGATTTGTGGGTTTTGTGATGTTGGTTTGTTGGGGGGATTTTTTTTTTTGGGTTTGGGGGTTTTTTGGGTTTTGGTTGGTTTTGGGGTGTTTATTTGGGGTTTTTTGTTTTTTTTTTTGTTTTTTTTTTGGGTTAGTTTTTTTGGGTTTGGATTTTTGTTTTTTTTTTTTTGTTAAGGGGGTTTTTTTGGGGATGGGATGGGATTTGTTGGGTTTAGGGGTTGGTGGTTTTTTGGTGGGTAATTTTTTGGGGGTTTGGGTTTGGGGTTGGTGGGTTTGGGGGGTTTGGGTTTTTTTTGGTTTTTTTGGGTTTTGGTGTTTGTTTTTGTTTTTTTTTTTTTTTTTTTTGTTTTGTTTTTGTTTTTTTTTTTTTTGTGGTTGGGGGGGGGGGTTGTTGGGGGGGGGGGTTTGGGGGGTTGTTGGGGTTTGTTTTGGGGGTGTTTTGTTGGGGGTTTTTTGGGGGGGTTTTTTGGGTTTTTAGTTTGGGTTTTTTATTAGTGGTTTTGTTATTTTAGTGGTTTTGGTTTTTTTTTTTTTTTTTGTTTTTTTTTTTTTTTTTGGGGGGGGGTTTATTTTTTTTTGGTTTGGTGGGTTTGGGGTTTGATTTTTTTTTTTGGTTGTGGGTTTTTTTTTTTGGGGGTGGTTGGGGGGGGGTTTGTAGTTTTTTTGGGGTTTTTAAGGGTTTTTTTTTTGTGGTTGTGGGATTTTTTTGTGGGTTTTTTTTGGTTATGGTTTGTATGGTTTTTTTGTAGTTTGGGTTTGTGGGGGGGGGATTGTTTTTTTGGTGTGGGGTTTTGGGTTTGGATTGGTTTTTGGGGTTTGTTGGGATTTTGGTGTTTTGTTTTTTTTGGGGTTATTTTTTTTTATTTTTTGTGTTTTGGTTTTTTTTATGGTTTTAGTTTTTTTTTGTTTTTTGTTTTGTTTGGTTTTTTTTTTTTTTGGTTTGGGGGTTTTTTGTTGGGGTTTTTTTTGGTTGTTTTTTTATTTTGTTTTATGGGGGGGTTTTTTTTTTGTTTTTTTTTGGGTTTTTTTTTTTTTTGGTTTGTTTTTGGGTTTTTTTTTTTGGGTTTTTGTTTTTTTTTTTTTTTTTTTTTTTTATGTGTTTGGTGGGGGTTTTTTTGTTTGTTTGGTTTTTTTTTAGTTTTTTAGGGTTTTTTTTTTTTGTGTTTTTTTTTTTTTTTTTTGTTTTATTTTGGGGGGTTTTTTTTTTTTGTGGGTGTTGTGTTTGAAGTTTTTTATGAATTTATTTTTTTTTTTTTTTTTTTTGGGGATGTTGTTGGGGGGGTTTTTTTTTGGGGTTTGGGGTTTTTGTGTGGAAATTGGGATTTGGTTTTTTAGGTTTTTTTGGGGGGGTTTTTTGTGTTGGTTTGTTGTTATATGGGTTTTGGGGGTTTTGGGGGGGGGTTTTTTTTTTTATTTTTGGGGGGGGGTTGGATGTGTTTTTTGGGGGGGTGGGTTTTTGGGGGGTTTTGTTTTTTTTTTTTTGTTGGGTTTTGGGGTTTTTTGGTTTTGATTGGGGGGATGAGGGGGTAGGGGGTTGGATATGGTTTTTTGGGTGTTGGTTTGGGGTTTGTTATTTTGTGTTGGGGTTTTGGGTATTTTTTGGTTTTTTTTTTGGTGTTGGTTTTTTTTGGGGGTTGTTTTTTTTTTTGGTTTTTTTTTTTTTTTTTTTGTGGGGGGGGTTTTTGATGTTTTTTGGGTTTGTTTGGTTTGGTTTGGGGTGTTTTTGATTGTTTTTTTTTTGTTTGATGGTGGGGTTTTTTTTTTTTTTTTTTTGGGGTGGTTGGGGGTTGGGTTTTTTTTTGTGTTGGGGTTTTTAAGTGGGGTGTGGGGGGTTTTTGTTTTTTTATTTATTTGTTTATGTTTTTGGGGGGTTTTTTTTGATGGGGGGGGGGGGTTTTTTTTGGGGGTTGGGGTATTTGGTTTTTTTTTTTTTTTGGGGGTGTTTTGTTTTTGGTGTTGGGGGGTTTTGGTTGGGGAAGTTTTGTTTTTTTATGTTTTTGTAGTTTGGGTTTTTTTGTAGTGAGGTTTGGTTGGGGGATTGGTTGTTTTTTTGTTTGGTTTTTTTTTGTTGTGGGTTTTGTTTTAAATTTTTTTTTTTTTTTGTTTTTGTTTTTTTTTTTTGTTTTTGTTTTTTTTTTTTGTTTTTTTTTGGGTTTTGGTTTTTTGGTTTTTTTTGAATGGTGTTTTTTTTTTTTTTTTTGTTGGTAAAGGGGGGGGATTTGTTGGGTTATGATTTTTTTGGAATTTTTTTTTTTTTGGGGTGGGGTTTTGGAATTTTTATTGGTTGTGGGGGTGTTTGGATTTTTTTGTTTGGGGTTTTGGTGGGGTTTTGGGGGTAAGTTTTTTTTTTGGGGTTTTTTGGGTGGTTTGGTGGGGTTTGTTTTTTTTATGAATTTGGGGTTTTTTGTTTTTTAGTTGTGATTATTTTTTTTTTTTTTTGTTGTGTTATATTTAGAGTTTTTGGGTTTTTTTGGTAATTTATTGGGGGGTTTTGTTGGTTTTGGTTTAGTTTTTTGGGGGTTTTGTTTTGGGGTTTTTTTTTTTTGGGTTATGTGATTTTTTTATTTTGTTTTTTGTTTTTTTTTTGTTTATTTGGTGTTATAGGTGGTTTTGTTTGTTTGTTTTTTTTTTTTTTTTTTTTTTTTTGGGTTTTGTGTTTTTTTGTTTGTGAATTGGTTTGTTTTTGTTTTTTGGGGTTTTTTTTTTTTTTTTGGGGTTTTTTTTTTTTTTTTGGTGAGGTTATTATTGGTTTTGGTTTAATTTTTTTGGGTTTTGGATTGGGTAGGGATGTTTTTATTTTTTTTTTTTTGGTTTTTTTGATTTTTTGGTTGGGTGTGTTTTTTTTTTTTTTTTTTGTTTTTTTTGTTTTTGTTTTTTTTGTTTGGTTTTTTTTTTTTTTTTTTTTTGGCCTAATTCCGACTCCGAATTTTATAAAGGTGACCGATTTCCCAGCCCCAAATTCGGGACACCCCATAAATAGTTATTGGGTTCCCTGCAAGGGGACCAGCTGTAATGGTGTCTTCATGCTCTGTAAGGAGCACAAAGAAAATAATGATGATAGTGATATTATATATTATGTCATAATTGGAACCTCATCTACCCGGTAAAACAGAGTGTAGAGGTGACCCAAAGAGCACAAGGCTCCTGGGAAAAACGTAATCAAAGTGTTTGACAAACAGGTGATTAGCCCATTGTGTCCGCTATATATTATACCAATTAATACAAATTAAAGCATAGTTATAGTAAATAGATTGGGAGCCGCGGTAGCATAGTGGTTAGTGCACTGGCTTCCTAGCTCAGTGGTCTATGGTTCGATCCCCAGATGAGGTGGGATTTTTTTAGGCCGCAAACGGCTCCTGGGTCGACCCAACCCAAATTTACCAGAGGAACTCTGGGAAGGTTAAGGCGGCCGGCATGATGCTGACCACATCACCCCTAGTGTGCCGATGGTCAAGAAAATATGGGCTTAACACCACAATATGCCTCAATGGGCGTGTAACGGAATCCTTTACCTTTACCTAGTAAATAGATTGGGACTCAGGATCATCTAATCATTTCAAGCAAACAATAAATGTTGGAAGTATTAATTTGTGCATGAGTCTGTGCTTTCGTATTATGATGGCCTATCTGACTGGCAGAGTGGTTACGGTGTTTCCTTCTTGAGGCAAAGCGAATAGATTGGGAACCAGATAGCATTTTGCTCCAGTCTACCCAGCTGTAAAAATGGGTACCTGACTGCTCATGAGTTAGGGAAGGCAAAGGCATCAATAAAGAGAACTGGTCGCCCCACTTCATAAAGCTGATACCTAGTATAGGGGAAGTCTCTAACACTTCACTCCAATGTGGCATATCTCCTGTGGGACTGCCGTTACCTGTCATTTTAGCAGGAGCTCCATCAGCACTTAGACCACACAGTGACAAGGATTGGATTTTGACCAAGTGGTTGGGCTTTCCATCAAAAGAAAGTTTGAGGTATCATTTCCACTTCACAATCTACAATCTAAGCTACACAGGGGTGAACTGTGACACAAAAGATCAGGAGTCACCCAGGGCACTAAACTGAATGTTTAAGTAGACAATTTGTGTGTGTGTGTGGGGGGGGGGGAGAATTTTAGTTTTGGAGGGGAGAAAATGCACATCAATTTCTTGCTTTATCTAGAGCAGGGGTTCTCAACCTTTTTTTGCTCATGTCCCCCCTTCTGAGCCTCATTTACCTCTGTGACCTCCCTCATAGTCACTGTTAGCTGGAAAAAAACTACTTTGCCATCTTACTGTGGCCCCCTAGAAATATGGCATGGCCCCCTTGGGGGGGGGGGGGGGGCAAACGACGTTGGTTGCCTTGTGTCTGTTTACGCCGGAGCTGTGATATCTGCGCCTTTCGGCCAACACATCCAACTTCAGCACAGCATTTTTTGGGACCGGGTTTGCCTTCCCTCTTCGATCCCTACTCTCTCAGCCAGACTGCAGTGATGCAGACTGTTTCCAGGACCACCACGTGGAGGTGGAGTAGGGTCTTGGTCAGCTCTGGTTCGCTGACCCTGACGCAAGCCGTCAAGCTATCGGTCGCTTACTGCATTCTCTATTGCTGCATCTTTGAGTCCCATATGGGCCGTATTGAGAACCACTGATCTAGAGCACCAGTAGTTCATGGTTAGTTTAGGAATTTCCCCTAGTCTCTTGCTTGCATCCTTTCCAGATTTTGAGGCAGGCAGCCCAGAGTTGAACTACGGATTCTATTGTTTTATTGAAGTGTTGAGCAAAGTTTTTACTCTAGCTAATGCCGTAAGACTGAAAATTAATGACCTGCATCTTTTTAAGGTTGTTTAGTATCTTCATGATTCTTGCAGATATTATCATGGAGAAGCTATCACTGTTATAGTGAATAGCATAATGTTTCTGCAGGCATACATAAGCTTGGATAAAAGAAAAGAAAGACATTAGAAGATAATGTAAAGATCAGAACTCACAACTCCACTAAAGAGATGTCAGCAGTCATTCATGCTGTCATTTATATCTGCCCATGACTCCTATTTGAGCATGAAATTGGCAATCTCATCATGTAAAACAAATTGCCATAGAAACCACCGCTGTAAGACATGTGAATGCTTGGTGCAGGCTTCCTCTGGGACCAGCTACAGGGCTGGTTCCATGCTCCATAAGAAGCACAGAGGAAGATGATGATGATGTTGAGGACTCCTATAAGTAGCTTGAAAACCTGTCAAATTGAAAGCATAAATTCTGTCATTAGTTCATTTCCTTTTTTGTTTTTGGCTAAGTGTTGGAGCATGGAGCTACCTCTAAAACTTGCGGCCTTGCTGAAAGCCTATGTCAAAGACTCTTCCTTCCACCTCCCAATGCTCTTGTAGTGGTGGTTTCTGTAGAAATTTGTTTAACATGATGAGGTTGCCTGTCTCATGCACAGTCACATATGAGTAGCCTCATACGACATGCCTGAGGAGGCAGTTGTCCCATTCTTTCTTTGTCTCTTTAGAGACCTCATGGGAACTACACGGGGCAAAGCAAAAATTGTAACAGTAACAAATATCACGGATGTAACAGTAACAAATATCACAGATGTAACAGTAACAAATATCATGGATGTAACAGTAACAAATATCACGGATAGTTTATGACATTCCTAGGGGTATGTGACAAGGCAAAGACAGGATAGGACTACCGCATCCTCAGACATGTCGTACAGGGTGACTATAGTATAATATTGTGCATGTGGCTAGCAACCTCATCATGTAAAACAAATAGCAACAAAAACGACCGCAGCAGAAGCGTGTGAATGCTTAGTGCAGGCTTCCTGCAAAGGGACTAGCTACAGTGTTGGCTGCATTCTTCGTAAGAAGCGCAAAGGAATATGATGATAGTTTGTGATACTCTTCACAAAGATGAAATGTTAACTTTGTTCATTTAAAAAAAATGTATAAATAGTGTGTATGATTATGATAAAACATAATTGATTTTGTCAGATGAATGAAAGAATTTAAATGTTGTTTATTGACAGAGGCTTCAGGAAGGAATTATCTTTGACTTACAACGACAACAGCAAAAAATACAGAATCTTCGTCAGTTAGAGCTACAAGCAGATCTCACTAAAATTTTGAGACAGCACCAGAAGGAAACGGATGAGAAAGAGAAACTCACAACAAGCAGTGACAGTCCTAGCTGACAGCAAAAATATTTTACTATTTATTATTCTCTTTGTTCTTGAGAAATATTGAAATAATAATAATTTTCTTGGCATTTCCAGTAACTATACACTGGCTGGGGAGGCAATCATTTAAAAAAAATGTAAATGCAAGCAAGAGCGAATAGTTAAATCCCTTAACTCACTAGAACTGAGTGTAAATATTCTATTTTTTTTTATTCCAGCATGCTCAGACGTCAGCTTGCGTGTGTTTGAAGGAAGCTGTGGTCAGCTGAATGTTGTACATTATTTTTGTAAGAGCGATGCATTTATCAGTGTGTTGTGATATTTTTAAAAACAAATATTTCAATTACCACTATATTGTGACTCTTAAGAATCCATACATCTTGCTCACTTCTGTTAGGCACTGTGTGTACATTACTTACTTACTTAGTCGTTCCCCTTCTACCGTGAGGTGTAGAGGTTTGGAAGAGAGAGCGCCAGACTATTCTATCAGCTGTCTTCTTCCTGGCCTGGTTCCATTCTAGTCCTCGGTCCTTCAAAGATTGTCTAATGTTGTCCTCCCAGCGGACTCTGGGTCGTCCTGGAGGTCTGGATCCCTGGCTCTTTGTTTCCCATGCTTGTCGTGGTAGCCGATCTTCTCCCATTCTGCAGACATGGCCAAACCATCTTAGTTGGGACTGTTCTATTTGGGTCTGCAGCGGGTGGGATTTTAGGCCTTGACGTATCGTCTGGTTGCGGACCATGTCTCTTCTTGTTACTTCAACCACCTTCCTCAGATACCTCATTTCTGAGGTTTGGATCTGGCTTTTGTGGGTTGTAGTCATTGCCCATGACTCGCATCCATGTCAAGACTGTGTGTACATTAACATAGTTAAAAAAAAAAAAAATTGTAAACCACATATTCCAATGTGTATCTGTGTTTTATTGGTTATAATGGTTGCCTTCCTAGCAAATATTCTGCATTGTTTTCACAGCAGAGGTAAAAAAAAATTCTTTTTTAATCCAGTAATCTGTCTTTAGCGTTTTAAAGTGTGATTTTGTTAATTGTATTATTCTTTGCTGTCATTTCTTGAGGGGTTGTTTGCTAGTTTTATAATAAAAACTTCAGAATTGAAATTGTGTGCATTTGTTCTGCTGTAATCACTGATTCCAGACACCATGAGATAGGATATACTCTCTTGTTTGAACTTTATTAAACAGTATGAAATACCATTTTTTTTATTTACCACTTTTAGCATCTTTAATAGAAAGAACATGGTAGATAACTTTGAAAATGCTTGTATTTTGATTCAAGGTTTTCCTATCAGACTTGTTTGTTTTGCCCTTTTGTTATTACTCAGGAAGTTAATTTAAAATTGGTTTTTGGAATGTTCATTCAGCAGACAGATATTTTTGGGAGATATGCTCTCGTCGTAGTGGTGGTTTCTGTAGCAATTTGTGTTACATGATGAGATTTGGAGCCCCATGCACAACCTCATGTTAGTCACCTCATTTGTTCAAATGCCTTCTCAATTTCATCCACAGTTTCTTCGTTTGCTCAGCGTCTCCCAGATCTAGGCTTGTCGCGAATTGAGCCAGTTGTCTTGAGTTTTTTCATCCAGTTGTGGGGAGCCTCCTTCTTATAATGGGAAGCAAATTATCTTCTTGCTGCTGTTGTGGACTTCAGTTCAGCTGACCAGAGAACGCTTTTGACTTTTTTCTTCAACGATTGCCATCTTCAGTCAGATGGACTGAAACTTTTATTTTTCTAAATTCACAAAACTAAATAAGTGTAAAAGAAATATAAATAATTAAACTTTCAAGTGATGTTTTTTTTATAAGTTTGTAGCGTTAATACATCTGAAGTGGGAGCCGCGCTGGTGTAGTGGTTACAAAACTGCGCTGGCGACCAGGTGACCCAAGATCAAACCCGGGCGAGGACATTTGAAGATTTTTCGTCGACCGGGATTTGGACTGGATTAACTCAAGCCCTGGTGAGTACATTTGAAGGAGTGTCGTTGACCAGGGACTAGGGGCTCCTGAGCCGACCCAGCTCTAATGGGTACCTCAGAAATCGGCGAGTATCTGCCTGAATGGCGAGGGACACCTGTCTCTGTATGTACAAGAAAAAAAGGGATACTCACATAAAAATCAGTCTCAGGTTAGACATACTAACCTGAGATTTCGCCTCGAGTAATAGCGGGTGTACGCAAAAAAAAAAAAATCTGAAGTTATTAAAACTCAAAACTGCAATAAGACTTCTGGGACACCCTGTGTGTCACTTTCTCCATCCATCTTTTTCTGGGGTATCCTCTGTATCTGGTCTATTCCATTTTGAGGTTACATACCCATGCATTCATTAATTTATTCGTTACCCGCAGTTCCTGTGGAGCATGCGTTTATTCATTTCCGTTTTTGCTCCTTTCGGAACCACAACTACAGCTAAACCCCTTTCAGAAAGTCTGAATGAAGGTTTCTGGGCACTTGTACTGGTGGTTTTTGTATCACTTTGTTTTATATGATGAGGTTGCCAGGCCCACGTACAGCCTAATATTTTAGTAGTCTTTTATGACATACCTGAGGGAACAGTAATCCTATTCTTTCTTTGTCTCCTCTCTTGAAATAACTAGACACGGAGTATGGAGCATAGGCTTTCAACAAACTCATACCAGACCTTCATGTCTTCTTTATTCCTTTTATATCTCTTCTCCATGTGTTTTTGGGGTCTCCCTTTATTTTTCCTACCCTGGAGGTTCTAGAACAAGGGCTGCCTTGTAATGCTACCAGCTAGTTTCCTCATTGTGTCCTATCCAGTGCCATTATCTTTTCTTCCACTGATAGTTGACTGCTTCTGTCCATCAGTTCCACATTACCATTTTAATCCTTCTATTCTGCACAAGCACCCATTTATGGAAGTCTTTAACTTCTTGGTTTTTGTTTTCGTTCTTCATACTTTGGAGCCATATATGGAGACTACATTCAAGTTGTCTAGCTGTCAAGTGACGTGGTTTATTTTCAATTCTGTGGAATTAGAGCTGGCTAAAAGCTCCTTTTTTCTTGGTGTCATGTAAGATAAAGGCTTTGGAGTTTTAATAGCATTTGAGTTAAAGATTTGTATTGTTAAGTTAATTTGAGCTGAGAGCGCCAGAAATTAAGACCAGATATCAGGGGCTTATTGCTGCAGCGGTGAGCAACACAGAAGAACAACTTGATGACTTGGAAACCCTCTGGCTTAAATTCAAGGACATCATAAAGACAGCTGATGCAGAAGCATGTGGTGAAGTCAGACTTGGGGACAAGAGAAAGAGGACACCTTGGTGGACAGAGGAAGTCTTACTTACTTACTTAGTCGTTCCTCTTCTACCGTGAGGTGTAGAGGTTTGGAAGAGAGAGCGCCAGACTATTCTATCAGCTGTCTTCTTCCTGGCCTGGCCCCACCCCAGTCCCCGGTCCTTCAAAGATTGTCTAATGTTGTCCTCCCAGCGGACCCCGGGTCGTCCTGGAGGTCTGGACCCCTGGCTCTTTGTTTCCCATGCTTGTCGTGGTAGCCGATCCTCTCCCATTCTGCAGACATGGCCAAACCATCTTAGTTGGGACTGTTCTATTTGGGTCTGCAGCGGGTGGGATTTTAGGCCTTGACGTATCGTCTGGTTGCGGACCATGTCTCCTCTTGCCACTTCAACCACCCTCCTCAGACACCTCATTTCCGAGGCCTGGATCTGGCCTCCGTGGGCTGTAGTCACCGCCCATGACCCGCATCCATATGTCAAGACTGGGACACAGGTGGAGCGGCACACAGCCATCCTCGTTCTCCCACCAACCCCTCCCCCGCTGAGGAATCCTCGATTTATGGCCTGATAAAGTCTCCCAGCCGCTGCTTTTCGAGTGGCCAACTCTTCTTTGATGCCCCCCTTTCGGTCTATAATAGCTCCGAGATATTTAAAGTGGTCAGAGGAAGTCAAAGAGAAAATAAGAGAGAAGAAAATGGCATGGAAACAATACTTAGGAGCTAAAAACACAGCAGGACAAATGGAGAAATATAGAGAATATGTGACAATCAAAACAGAAGCAAAGAACAAGGTGCTAGCAGCAAAACAAAAGTCCAGGGAAGAATTTGGAGAAGCTAGAAAAAGATGCGCAAGTAAACCAGAAATTGTTCTTTAAGACCCTAAAGAACATGAGGAAGGAAAAACAATGCCCTCTCAAATTTATAAAGTACAAGCAAGGCAAATTGCTTACTGCCCCGAAGGAAGTAATGGAAAGAATATTTCTCAGAACTCCTGGATGGTGAGCAAGGTCAAGCATCAGAAATGATAACCACTAGCACAGAAGAGAAAACCAATGTGGTGAAGATGACATAAAGATGGAAGAACTGAAGGCAGCACTGGAGAAAATCAAGATAGGCAAAGCAGCAGGGCATGATGGTGTTGAGGATACGTAAGTGGGGTAGCAGGAAACTGTTAATGTAATCGCTGATGAATGGCAATCAGCATAGGTCAGGCTTACGAATGGCCGACAGGTGTGTGAATATGTAGATGTCAACATACGCGAATGTTAAAGGGTGCTGGCATACCTGGACAAACTGGACTCTCACACCACAGCAAAACATAGGAGTCAGGGAATGTCGGAACGAGTGGTAACGTAATACAGTTTATTACGACAGACTCACGTAGACATCATGGGACGACATTTCATAACAAATCATAAGGCATTAATGGTTCACAGCATAATCATACAGCATCAGGTACAAAATATCCGTCACATCGGTTGCATAAACCACAGGCCTCAGCACAGTACACTGTTACAATAAATATCCCTCAGGAACAAACTTCCAACATCTTAAATATCTAGTATGTAAATCCAATGGGGAAAAAAATAGGCTGCGTAACAAAGCAGCTCACAGTATCTCTTATTTCATAATAGACCATGGTAAACATCCATTAGGAACAAAGGTTTGTATGAATATCTTCATCAATAATAATACTCGCGGCCGACATACTCCATGGCCTCGAAAAGATATCTTCAATATCACAAAATTCTCCCCTTTACAAAAGAGACACCCTGGAATGCACTAGCGAGATGGGACCGCCATCCTGAAGCCCTGCCAGCAACACACTGTCCCGAGATTTTCCTCTCTCAGTACAACTCAGTAAAAATTATACAATTGCCCGGACCAACCGTGTGAGACTACAGTTCAGCTCAACCGTCTCTTCCCCAAACTAACACTAAGAATATTCTAAAACTTTCTTTATCTTATTTTTAAAAACCAACTAACAACTACTCAGTTGAGCTATGTTCAAAAATTACAGAGCACAAAGCCCCCAACTAAAAAATCATCTAATCACTAACAGCGTGCTAACTAGTCTAGCGTGTGTACAAAAATCCGACCCATACATATGAGTCTTTAACACCTAACTCCCATTAACAAATTATGACTTAACAGATTACACCGACCCCCGGGGGGAAAAAAATGATATCATCATATTTTTTTTGTGGAAAAGTACATGGAACAAAAAATTTGAGATCGATGCAATTCCAATATCTCCACACAAGGATTACACTATGTTAAGTCATATCAATAAATGAACAAAAGTAAGTGTAAAGTAAGAAAATGAAGTATAGAAAGATAATGAAATTCAAACAACGGTGAGGTATGTCAAGTATAGTGAAAGTGAAAAGACAAGATGAAGTACAAAAAGAATGACTGACATTGAAAGAAAGCAATGAAATGAGAATAGGACAAGAAAATAATGATATATCATGGTAACCATTAAGTTAAACAATGCATATCTATACCAAAGAACAAATAACTAGCTACCATCTAAAAATAGCATAATATGCATGATAACCAAGGTAATAAACTCATAAAGTACCAGTGATGAACTTGTTAAGGACATCAACATTAATAATATCGCTATACTTAGTTACCCCCTAGCGCACAATCAAGCGCTGGGTAAAGAAAAAATACATCACAATGTCAGAAAAAATACCTTTTCAATGTACAATACCGAAATGTATCATAATGATAATTTAAGTTTAAATAGTATTATCACTATAATTGTTACATATACAACGATTATCCAAAACACAGTCATATAATCATAATATGGTCATGATATGGTGCATGCAAAGGAAATAATACAATGTCTTAAATTAAACATATACTATAAATATCAATAGTTGCAGTGATCTTGAAAACTCTTGTTAGCATGCAGATACAAAATCATCTAGTGTGGTGTCAAAATTCAGACTAGCTTCACTGGAACAGGAAAAGTGGCGCAAGGCGACATATAGAACATGTTGAAAAGAAACAGCTTAATCACGTAACATAGCAACTTTGATTCTCGTGGGAAGGCCGTTGCTGTGAAAAAAATGAATGAAAATTTCTATTTTAGTAACGGTAAGATTTTATAAAAGGCAACAATTAACTTTAAATTACACCTATCAAATGTGGCTGTGTAAACTTCTGACCACTGTAAGAAGCTAATCAAACCTTCCTCCGTTACACGTGAAAAGGTAACAGAGAAAGTAGCTCAGACTAAACCAAAATCCTGAATTAAACAGGGCCATAAAAGTATCTGAGAAAAATAGCAGCATGTAATGATGTAGAGAAAAGTCGTGAATATACAAATGATACCGTAATCTATAAGCAAATCTAGGAGATGGTAGTTAATCAGAATCCCGTGGGCATCGAGACAATATGTCTGCCATCACATTATTCGAACCTTGAATAGCTCGTATAGAAAAGTGAAAAGGTTGTAGCGAAATGGCATAACAAGTGGATCTTGAACTCTTCAAGTCCTTATTCTGTATAGCTGAGAGCTTTTTGATCCGTCTCTACTATAAAATGTGCGCCAAGAAGGAACCTTTGAAGCTTCAGAATCGCCCAGACCATTGCTAACAATTCACGGTCTAGGACAGAATAGTTCCGTTCTGCCGCAGTCAATTTCCTAGAGACATACATCACTGGATGCAAAGTTTCAGAATACTCTTGCATCAATGCGGCCCCAATCCCTGTCGATGAGGCGTCGCTACGAAGAATAAAAGGCTTATCTGAATTGGGTAGTCGCAAGATAGGAGCAGATGAAAATAAAAGCTTAATTTTCTTTAAAGAAGTTTGGCATTCTGGGGACCAGTGTACTAAGTTAGGCGACCCTTTCTTCAATAAACTAGAAAGAGGTGCAGTAATCGATGATAAGTGTGGAATAAATCTTCCATAAAATTGAATTAGACCTAGGAGACTACGAACCTGTTTTTTTGTCTTAGGAGTAGTAATATTGAGAATCTTCGAAGTGTTATGGTCCTCAGTCTGCAAGAGACCATGACCAACACAGTGGCCCAAAAAAAAAAAAGAGATGTCACTGAACCCAACATGGGCTTTAGACGGTTTAGCCGTCAAATTGTGGGACCGCAGTGTAGACAAAAATTCAGAAAGACCTTTAAAGTGATCGTCCCAAGAATTACTAAAAAGGCAAATATCGTCCAGATATGCAATAACATCTGAATGATGGGAAAGAATTCGACGCATCATGCGTACAAAAGTAGCTGGGGCGTTGACGAGACCGAAAGGCATAAAGTTCCATTGGAACAAACCCCGAGGTGTTGAAAAAGCAGTAAGAGGTTTGGCACGTTCAGTAAGTGGAACTTGCCAATATCCTTTGGACAAGTCAAGTTTAGTAAAGAAGACTGCATTAGCAAGTTTGATGAGCAGATCTTACAACAAAGGCATTGGTTCTGCATCAAATTTAGACACTTGATTTAATTTGCGATAGTCGACACAAAGACGTATGTTATTGTCTTTCTTCCTGACAATAACTATAGAGGAGGAGTATGCTGAAGTAGATGGTTCAATTATCTTTAATCGTAGCATTTCATCTAATTCTTTTTCAACTTGAGTTTGAAAATGTAATGGAATTGGGTAAGGTCTAACTCTAATAGGGTTGTAATCGGTGAGTATAATGTCGTGTGTAATGACTGATGTTCGACCAGGAATGTCAGTAAGGACATCCTGAAAACTCTGTAATAAAGAAGAGACTTGTTGCTGTCTTTCTGTGGGTAACTCAGAAGAAATAGTCACATTTTCCCATGATTCTGTTGAATGTAAAGGGACAACAGGAAGAGGAAGATGTACGTCCGAGAAAGTAGCCTCTTCCTCCTGAATAACAGACAGATGCATAGTGATTATGACGGACTGGAGGGTCATCTGTCGCCTGAAAAACAGACAGTAGATATTCTGGACGGGCGTGAAATTCTTTCAGCATATTAATGTGGTAGGTTTTATGCTTCCCGTCAACATCGACAACATAGTTGACGTCAGAAATTCTTAAAACAATAGTATAAAGACCTTTCCAGGCAATAAGAAGTCCATTATCCCTATGAGGGAACAACACAAATGCCTCGTCTCCAGGATAGAGTTGTCGTAGACACCTATATTGGCAAAGAGCCTCGCCTTCTCCTTGGCGGACTTGGATGCTGAGGTAGCTAACCTACATGCATCAGTAATTTTCTGTCTGAGAGAAATGACATATTCGTAAGAAGATTGAGTGTCATCATTAATATCATCAGCAGTTAATAGGTCGTGAAGTAACGACATGGGACCATGAGGTTGTGCACCAAAAACGAGCTCGAATGGTGAGAACCCAGTATGTTCATTTGGCACTTCCCTATATGCGAAAAGTGCAGCTGGTAAAACCCTGTCCCAATCCTGAGGATAGTCTTCAGTTATCTTCCCAAGTAAATTCTTAAGCATTCTATTTTGACGTTCAACTAACCCGTTTGACATAGGGTGAAACACACTGCTTAGAGACCTGTCAATGTGGAGCATGGCCATTACCTGAGACATAGAGTCTGACACAAATTGTGTGCCATGATCAGATAAGATTTGTTTGGGAAAACCCAGACGCGAGAATATTAGCCAAAGAGCATCTGCAACATCAGCAGAAGAAATGTTCTTAAGAGGTATAGCCTCTGGCCAATGCGTACACATGTCAATACATGTAAGGGTGTACTGGTGTCCCCTGGCAGATTTGACTTTAAAAGGACCAATAATGTCAATTGCCATTTTCTGAAAAGGACGAATAGGAACATCTGCTGCTTGGATAGGTGCTGCATGGCGTGGACCTCGTGACTTAACCTCCTGACATATCTTACAGGAGCGACAATAAATAGTTATATCTCTATTTACGCCCAGCCAAAAGAAGGAAGAAAGAACACCAGATTTAGTTCAGGAAAATCCCATATGTCCTGCACACTGAGAGTCGTGGGCATGTAAGATATAAACTCTCATGTCAGTAGGTACTAGAATTTGCGAGCGTATGGATGAAGTAGAACCCCGTACCATTTGAACTAGCACTCCGTTCTTAATCAAGAACCAATATTTAAGATTTGTGTCATAGTTTGCATTATCTTGTTTAACTAGCAGAAAATTTTTTTGCAATGATGTATCATTTTGTTGAAGTTTGATAAAAGACTCCCGTGAAATTATAGAGTGAGGATCCTGATTATGTACCTCGTTAATTTCAGCAGGTGAGGTATGTAAAAGATTTTGAGCTTGTGCTCTAGTTGTGACTGCATAGGCAGCATGAATGTTTTACTCTTCCCGAAAAGCAATCTGTTGTGGAGTACAATCCTTAACCCCATGTATACGTTCGACGATAAGGTCTGCAATAGGATTCGGGAGCATACATGCATGGATATGTCCCGTAAAAAAGGGAGTAGCTATGTGGACAATAGCAGTTGGAAATGTCTCAATTGTCCCACCAAATGTCACACATTTCACTACATCACCAGTAGCGCAAAAAGGATGTATTAGAGACTGGTTAATCCCAACAGTCATGCATCCAGAATCAAAGAGAACTTAGACTGGCTTATTATTTACAAATCCCTTGTGCAGGGTAAGAGACCCTCTTCCGTCATGCGCAAATAAGGCAGGAAGAGTGGGTAGAGGATGACTGCAACTCAAGGTAGTTATCGCTGTAGGCTGGAACAAAGTTGTGCACTCCGGGCACTGAGATGCTCTCTCGAAATCGAAAGCAGAGCAAGCAGTAGCATTAGAGACACTATTATTATTGTTACCTTGATTATCAATAACCTGGGGCTCCTGTTGAGCAGAGTTAGCATGGCGATGCAATCTATCATTTGGAGATCTACCGTCATATCGAGATCTATCACCACTATTATCTCTATTGGGAGCATTGCTATTCGCTCTATTGAAACTATTGTTCTGATTTGAACCCCAGTTAGCATTGTTGCGATTACTATTTCCCCTTTGGTCAAAATACCTATTAGATGGATTTTGTTGTCTCCAAGAAAAATTATTGTAAGGTTGATAATTTCTAGTGTAGTTACCCCTTCCAACATTTCCATAATTGTTGGAACCAAAATGTTGAGGTCCGTTAAATTGTCTCCAGTTTCTTGGAGAGGGAGAATTACTACGTGATGGACCTTCTTGGTACTGTCTAAATTCACGATTATCTCTCCTACCAAAATTGCGTTCAGCACTTTGTGATCTACGGCGCAAATTAGGAGCATATGGTATTGCTGAAGCCACGGGTAAACCCTCTCTGACTTGAGAGTGGCTGACAGTCACATTTGGGTGTGCCGCGACAGTATTGTTCCATATCTTTCAAGTTTGTAGGCTTTCGCTCATGTAGAAAAGAAAGAAAAGAAGTGTTTACAGACGATATGACTTTGTCATGAAGTAACAAGTCCACGAGGGCTTCATATGTGTGTTCAATTTTTGAGAGCTCTACCCAATGTGAGAACGTAAGATGTATATTTGCTATGAACTCTGAAAAATCTTCCCCAGTCTCCGGTAATAGAGACTTAAAGCGCAGACGATAACCGTCTTCCTCACGTTGGTATTTCCTTAACAAGACAGCCCTGACAGTATCATAGTTACTTTTGTCGGGCCCCTCCAACATACAACATTCATAGCTTCACCCGAAAGTAGTTGCATAAGTCGAGCACAATATTCCGACTTGTCTATTTTCTGAGATTCACATGTAAGTTCAAATCTATTTAGGTAAAATACGACATCGTCAGAGGTAGGTTTAAAAACAGGCAATCCGAGCTTATAAGAATGACTATTTGACTTATGAGAAGTAGGTTGAGTGTCTGTAGAATTGTGTGCATTAACACCATTCACCACCTTCATTCTCTCCAGCTCCATAGACAACACCTTTTCCTCATGGAGTCTAATGTTTTCTTCAGCTTGCAACTGAAGTTTCCTTTCCTCTACCTGCATTTCCAATTTCTTCTCTTCCATTTGCATTTGCTGTTGAATTTTTCTTTCTTCAGCCTCTATATTTCTGTTTTTCAGCTTCCATCTGAAATTTTCTCGCTTCTGCCTGCATCTGCAATCTCCTATCTTCAGCCTCCATTTTCTGTTTTTCAATTTCCAGTTGAAGTTTTCTCTCTTCGAACTTCTGAGCCTTGTCATATTCGACACGTGCGAATTATTTTACTTCTTCAGTAGTCATACCAAGGGATTTCCCTTGTTTAATGAAATAATCTAAACTAGACATTATGTCCAATTTTATAAGATATGTCCCTTATGTAAGTATACTGGAGAAACTCACTTTATCCCAACTCAGTGGGTAGCAAGTCCTTGCTTAAGAACTTGTATAATTACCTTTACAACTATTAATAATGTTATTAATTACTTATAAAATATGCATCATAATATTATCCGATTATGAGAAAAATAGAAAACGTAAACAACAGTGACAAAGACAAGATATAAAAAACAAATGACCACGTTCGCAGAATCAACTAATCAATATACCAAACTAAAGAGAAAATATTGCAAAGAATGCAATGACACTGCGAAAAGCGTGACAAGACAAGCAACAGCACAGTGTATAAACAAAAAATGTGTATAGAAATAAAAGACAGCCAAGAGAGGAAGACACCCACAAACAAATTAATCAAAAAACTAAGGAACAGAGAAAATACTACGACCACAACAATGAAACGTTTCGTCACACCTAAACAAATATGTCACGGATTACCAAACACAGTGGACTAAACTGCTTCAGCAAAAAACTCGCTGGAAAATTTCCACTGCGGAAAATCCGTAAGAAAGTCCCTACAGAACGCTTACGTAGGCCCTGGGTGAACTGGGATGTATCCTAACGTAAGTCACCAACCCAACCAAACCCGCATAAACATAGAACATATAACATAGAAGAAGGAATATAATAGTGTAAGCTCTGAGGAAGGCTCAATCACAACGAACAGTGGTACAGTTTACATACGAAACACCACTTATCTTCAAAATACAGAACTCCCAGCCTCTGCAAGAACAGTAATGATGGACATCGACTAAGACAATGCAATCCCACGCTGATGGCTACAGGATCTCCTCATCGAGTGTTGAAAGGAAACAGCTGAACATGGATGACGTCTACTTGAAATACTTGCTCACACAAAATAGCACTGTCAACACTGTAAATCTTGTGGGACTTGACATCGCACAAATCTTCTGTTAGATATCCTCTAGGATGCTGTTGAACTTGTTTGCAAATCTCCTTCTATAGTTGGTATGGCACCCCAAAGAACTGGCTCACCACTTTATGTTGAGGATACGTAAGTGGGGTAGGGGGAAACTGTTAATGTAATCGCTGATGAATGGCAATCAGCATAGGTCGGGCTTACGAATGGCCGACAGGTGTGTGAATATGTAGATGTCAACATACGCGAATGTTAAAGGGTGCTGGCATACCTGGACAAACTGGACTCTCACACCACAGCAAAACATAGGAGTCAGGGAATTTCGGAACGAGTGGTAATGTAATACAGTTTATTACGACAGACTCACGTAGACATCATGGGACGACATTTCATAAAAAATCATGGAGCATCAACGGTTCACAGCATAATCATACAGCATCAGGTACAAAATATCCGTCACATCGGTTGCATAAACCACGGGCCTCAGCACATTACACTGTTACAATAAATATCCCTGAGGAACAAACTTCTAACATCTTAAATATCTAGTAAGTAAATCCAATGGGGAAAAAAATAGGCTGCGTAACAAAGCAGCTCACAGTATCTCTTATTTCATAATAGAACATGGTAAACATCCATTAGGAACAAAGGTTTGTATGAATATCTTCATCAATAATAATACTCGCGGGCGACATACTCCATGGCCTCGAAAAGATATCTTCAATATCACAAAATTCTCCCCTTTACAAAAGAACACCCTGGAACGCACTAGCGAGATGGGACCGCCACCCCGAAGCCCTGCCAGCAACACACTGTCCCGAGATTTTCCTCTCTCAGTACAACTCAACCAACGGGCTGATCACCTGTTTGCCAGTCACTTCGATTACGGAAACAACAGCAAATGGATTGATTTGCCGTTGCCCTAAAGACGCCAACAAAATATGTGAATATAATCAAAGCGCTATATGACAATGCAAGATGTTGTGTTAGAACAAATAAAGGGAATACAGAATGGTTTACAGTAGAAACAGGGGTGAAACAAGGCTGTATTATGTCACCACTACTTTTTGGAAATAGCTATTGATTGGGTTATGAGAAACTATACCCACAATGAACAATTGGGTATAAAATGGACAAATGGAAAATTCCTGGGGGACCTGGATTTCGCAGATGATGTAGCATTCTTAAGTTCAACACCAAGACAATCCCAAGAAGCAATAAATAATTTGTGTCATCTCTCGGTTAAAATTGGTCTCCAAATAAATGCCTCTAAAACTAAAGCTATGAACTTTTCTAACGAGACCTTTGATATCATCTTGAACGGGGAAAAACTACAGAAAGTTGAAAGTTTCAATTATTTAGGCAGTAAAATGACTCAGGATGGTGACACAACAAGAGAAATCCATACTAGAATTGCTTTGGCAGCTAGCGCCTTCAATAGATTATCTAACATTTGGAAATTACGATCATTGAATATACATACCAAGCTTCGTCTGTTTAATTCAAATGTTATCTCAGTGTTAACATACGGCTGTGAGAGTTGGAAAATAACAAAATCATTGGAGAACAAGTTAAAGAATTTATTATTATTATTATTATTAAAGACGCCAATAGGCGTGATGGGAAACAATGGCAAAGAAAACCTATCTGCTGTTGCCCTAAGACGCCACTAGGCGTAATGGCCACTGACTGCTTTGACGGTCGGTGGCTAAGGACGGAAGAAGAAGAAGAAGTACAACTCAATAAAAATTACACAATTGCCCGGACCAACTGCGTGAGACTACAGTTCAGCTCAACCGTCTCTTCCCCAAACTAACACTAAGAATATTCGAAAACTTTCTTTATCTTATTTTTAAAAACCAACTAACAACTACTCAGTTGAGCTATGTTCAAAAATTATAGAGCACAAAGCCCCCAACTAAAAAATCATCTCATCACTAACAGCGGGCTAACTAGCGTGTGTAAAAAAATCCGACCCATACATATGAGTCTTTAACACCTAACTCCCATTAACAAATTATGACAACAGATGTATAACACCAGAAATGGTTAAGTACATGGGAGCATCAGGCGACCTATTACTCTTAAGGGTCCTATAGGCAGCGTGGTGCAACAAGACCATACCAAAGGATTGGGAGATTGCAATCATAACACCAATTTTCAAAAAGGGTGACAATCGACAATGTGGAAACCATAGAGGCATATCCCTTCTCAGTGTCCCTGGTAAAATCTACTCTAGAATCCTAGAGCAGAGACCCGACGCCTAGCTGAGCCACAATTGGATGAGGTCCAGTGCGAATTCCGAGCAAACCGAAGTACTCAAGACCTAATCTTCACACTCAGACAGCTGAGTGAAAAGGCCCTTGAGTATAAGAGTGAGATCCATCTTTGTTTCATAGATCTGGAAAAGGCGTTTGACAGGGTCCCCTGGAACAAACTTTGGGACTGTTTGGCAAGGAAGAACATTCCAGCACCTCTGATTCATGCTATACAGAGCTTCTACAAGTCTTGCAGAAATTATGTGAGGACAGCAAACCATAAGTCAAAAGAGTTCAGGACCACCACTGGTGTAAGACAAGGTGATATCCTGTCACCTCATCTTTTCATACTCCTCATGGACGATGTCTTCAAGGCATGTAAGGAGAGATGTTAAACCACTGGTTCTTCGTGGTTTAATCTTTCCTTGTTGAGCGAATTATTATATTATTTTCTGAAGCTCAAAATTGTCTTGTTCGTTATCATTGGGCAAATCATGCTGATGTTGGTGAAGTGCGAATGTTGGGTATTATGGTCCAATCCAACTTGATACAGTTGACAACGCTATGTGGGTTTGAGTCCACAAAACAATACGATTTATTACGTATACATACAATCAATCAATGGCATTTCAAATGGTACATCATATCCGTGCAGTCTACTATCATCTCCTATATTACTCTGTCGTCAAAGGGTCGGACTGTTTACACGCGACGCCGTATGTCGATCGTCCGGTAACGAACAGCCATAGGTTTGGCGACAAATTAATTCTGACAATTATATCACAATACTCCCTGCGCTACTTCTCGAAGAAGAAGATTATACATAATGATGGGATGACTCAATCCTGCATCCATACATAAATAAAAGCCGACCCCTTGGCTTATAATTAAAGGAGAACATCTGCACGATAAATCTTGGGAGCAATCTGACTTGAACAAAGTTCAGACAATGAAGGGTGTATATAGAACGATGCCATGCGGTAGCTTAACAACTAATCACGTCATGTCTAACCCTAGACAACCGTACAAATTCGCGTTCAATAAATTATCTTTAAGCGCAAAACATCTTATATTTATAGCATCCCAATACATTAACGCGTAACTTTAAAGTGCTCACAATTGTAGTGACCAAAATCATTAAACGTGTCGTAACAAGAGAACAAGAAAGTAGGGAGGCAAGGGAGGCATCAAAGAAGAGTTGGCCACTCGAAAAGCAGCAGCTGGGAGACTTTTTCAGGCCATAAATCGAGGATTCCTCAGCAAGAAAGAGGTTGGTAAAAAACGAAGATGGCTATATACCGCTCCACCTATATCCCAGTCTTGACATATGGATGCGAGTCATGGGCAATGACTACAACCCACAAAAGCCAGATCCAAACCTCAGAAATGAGGTATCTGAGGAAGGTGGTTGAAGTAACTAGAAGAGACATGGTCCGCAACCAGATGATACGTTAAGGCCTAAAATCCCACCCCCTGCAGACGCAAGTAGAACAGTCCCAACTGAGATGGTTTGGCCATGTCTGCAGAATGGGAGAAGATCGGCTACCACGACAAGCATGGGAAACAAAGAGCTAGGGATCAGACTCCCAGGATGACTCAGTCCGCTGGGAGGACAGCGTTAGACAGTCTTTGAAGGACCGAGGACTGGAGTGGAACCAGGCCAGGAGGAAGACAGCCGATAGGATAGTCTGGCGCTCTCTCTTCCAAATCTCTGCATCTCATGGTAGAAGGGGAACGACTAAGTAAGTTAATTTGATTTTATTTCAATATATTTTTCTGTGCACTGACAGCTGCTCTTGCCTCCACTATTCTAATTTTGATTTCACTTTCAGTTTGCCCAACTTTGTCTCTGTTGCTGCCAACATGTATCTCTATGAGTCCACATCTGGTTGGGGTGTTTCTCCAAGCATCACCTGGATGTCATATGCCGCATTTCTTCTCATAGTCTTTATTCTTTCTCTTATGTATTTTCAGACCCAATTGCTATGACCTCATGAAGTATTTTTTTTTTCGTCTTGCATCTGGTTACGGTTATGGGCCAGGTCCTTGGCAAGTCCATCAAATTTAATTTCTGTGCTTGATGCCATTGTTTTCATAATCCAGTCTATAGCCAAAAGAAGAGAAATGGATTTGGTGGCATTCCAGCCACATTCCAGGTTCTTATATCAAAGGGTTCTGTAAGTTGTCCTTCATGAAGAACTCTACATTACATCTTCATTTGTTTTCTGTATTAAGCTAATGAACTGCAGGAGAACTTCATGCTGCTTCATCATTTTCCAAAATGATTCTCTATCTAAATTATCAACGGCTTTGTCATAGTTTACAAATGCAATATGAAAGTGGTAAATTTCATTCCAAGCTCTGTTCTGCTTTTATGCACAGTGTGGCTGTCTGGTTTGTACAGAATCTGTTTTGTTGAAAGTCTGTTTGTTCTTGTCTCATTTAATCTCTAAAGAATGATCCTGTTCAACATTTTCCCAGATGCTAATAGTAACATTATTATTCTGTAATGTCTGCATTCTAAAAACTTCCGTTCTGTTGCAACTTAACCATGTATTCTTCCTTCCATTCAGATTATATATCTACTCACACCAAGATTTTACCAAGTAATTTGTATAATAACTATATATATATATATATATATATATCTGCACTGATGACCTCTGCCGGATTGCCATCTGGATCAGCAGCATTTCAGTTTCTCAGAAACATTATGGCTTTCTTTATTTCTTCATTATTTAATTTGTCACAGTCTACTTACATCTCTTTTTTTCTGCAGGCTGGATGTATGGGGAATTTTGTGAAGCTGATCTATTTAGAGTTCCTCAAAATAATCCATCCATTTCATCAGTTGCTTTTTTGTTGTTGTTGCTCAGCAGTTCCTCATTCTTGTCCTTGATAAGGCCATTTGGTTGATAGTTCTTTGTACTGTTGTACAGGTTCCTAATATTTTCTGTGCCAGCAGCTTCCACTGCTTCTGTTGCCAGCTTATCAAAGAGAGTCACATAACGTGGCACAGAAAGGCAGAACAGAACTTGTTGAACAGCTATAGTTGATAACGTGCTTCAGAAGGCAGGAGTCATTGAAGTGTGTACAGGATGTGGAAAAGAGAGGGGGGAGTTGTGTTACTGCACGTCCTGATTATAAGAAATATTTCTTTCTACCCTACATCCGCCTTCAACTTTGCTGACACATTTCCTCTAGCATAAAATGTGTAAGACGTTTGGAGGTCCCAGAATAGCCATCATGTCCCTGACTGTCAACGCAGCAGAGTGCTTTTCTGGCCTCGGATATCAACCATACACTCAGCAGTCATGTGTACAAGTTACCTACATTATACATAGGCAGTGTAGAAATTGAAATAGAGTAGGCCACATGGCAAATTGAAGTAATCAAAGAAATCTGCATTCAAACCTCCTAGTATAAAGCAGGATGCCGTATGCTATAATTTAGTTCTTTTGAAGTTGGCAGATTTCAGGTCTGGTGCAGCACAATTTAGAAAGTGAGATTATGTATGTCTCAAACACCTGTTAAAATATTTACCTTTATGTTTGATATTTTACCTAGATTAACCATAGGGTGTGATAATTACATTTGTTTGCATTTATATTATTCTTGCACAGTTAGAGAAAGTCTGACAGCTCTCAAATTGTTGAGCAGTTACTTGATGGGATTTCTGGTTAGTTCTGAGGGTTTAGTGCTGGCTGATTGGTCTTGTGTAAGATAAAGGCTTGGGAAAATTCAGTGTGAAGACTAGCAGGTTGTCCTGCTTATGTTCAGCCCTACCAGACAAGACGTTGTATCTGAAAGTGTAAACTCTGACACTTAACGATACTTGTTTATTAGAAAAGCGCTTTCCCATGTCACTGGTCACTTTCGCCATTGCTCATCTTTAATTAATAGATAGAAAATGATTGTTATTATGTGTTTACTAAATACAGTAACTATTACATTAATGTGAAAATTTGTGGGTTTTGTATATGACTGTCTTGCATAAAGAGCTGAGTTGTGCTGTGTGAATGTCTTGTATGAAGAGCTGAGTTTTGTGGTGTGAATGTCTTGTATGAAGAGCTGAGTTCTGTGGTGTGAATGTCTTGTACAACAGCTGAGTTTTGTGGTGTGAATGTCTTGTATGAAGAGCTGAGTTCTGTGGTGTGAATGTCTTGTATGAAGAGCTGAGTTCTGTGGTGTGAATGTCTTGTACAACAGCTGAGTTCTGTGGTGTGAATGTCTTGTATGAAGAGCTGAGTTCTGTGGTGTGAATGTCTTGTACAACAGCTGAGTTCTGTGGTGTGAAAGTCTTGTACAACAGCTGAGTTGTGATGTGTGAATGTCTTGTACAACAGCTGAGTTCTGTGGTGTGACAGTCTTGTACAACAGCTGAGTTCTGTGGTGTGAAAGTCTTGTACAACAGCTGAGTTCTGTGGTGTGAAAGTCTTGTACAACAGCTGAGTTCTGTGGTGTGAAAGTCTTGTACAACAGCTGAGTTCTGTGGTGTGAAAGTCTTGTACAAACAGCTGTGTTGTGTGGTGTGAAAGTCTTGTACAACAGCTGAGTTCTGTGGTGTGAAAGTCTTGTACAACAGCTGAGTTCTGTGGTGTGAAAGTCTTGTACAACAGCTGAGTTCTGTGGTGTGAAAGTCTTGTACAACAGCTGAGTTCTGTGGTGTGAAAGTCTTGTACAACAGCTGAGTTCTGTGGTGTGAAAGTCTTGTACAACAGCTGAGTTCTGTGGTGTGAAAGTCTTGTACAACAGCTGAGTTCTGTGGTGTGAAAGTCTTGTACAACAGCTGAGTTCTGTGGTGTGAAAGTCTTGTACAACAGCTGAGTTCTGTGGTGTGAAAGTCTTGTACAACAGCTGAGTTCTGTGGTGTGAAAGTCTTATACAACAGCTGAGTTCTGTGGTGTGAAAGTCTTGTACAACAGCTGAGTTCTGTGGTGTGAATGTCTTGAATGAAGAGCTGAGTTCTGTGTTGTGAATGTCTTGAATGAAGAGCTGAGTTCTGTGTTGTGAATGTCTTGAATGAAGAGCTGAGCGATGTGTTGTGACTGTCTTATTTGAAGATCTTTATATGAGAAGTCATAGTGCTGTGATTCTCACCCAATCACGCTCGTGAAACATTGTAATGGGTCGTATTATATACAGTATGTTAATCACCTAATGTGATATAATGTTAATAAATCATATATGAAAATGATGCAGCCCAATAGATCACGAAGTAAAGCTTCTGTGCGGAAAACAGAATAGTATTTTTTTAAACATACAAGGGGATTGACATAAGTCTTGGGCCTGACTATGAAGGACATGTCACAGAGAGCTGAAATTGTGTATAGTGTTTATTCCTTTTCAATATAGCCACCGTCTGAATTGACACACTTCTGCCATCTCTGCTTGACCTTGAAAAGACCTTGGGAGTAGAACACCCTATTTTCAAACTAACCCAGTCATCACATGCCAGTATAACCTCTTCATCGCTGTCAAAATGATTTCCTTTTAGCTGTTTTTTAAGATTTGGGAATAGAAAAAAGTCTGATGGAGCCAAATCTGGAGAATATGGTGGGTGTGGAAGAATTCAATATTCAAATCGTTGGCTGCTAGCTGCACAAGCCGTGCTTTGTGAGAGGGCGCGTTGTCTTGAAACAAAGGAAGATTCTGAGTGCGCGTTATCCCTCGTTTTCTGGTCACAACCTTTCTTAGTTTTGTGAGAAGATTTGCACAGTACTGTTCATTAACTGTGTTTCCACGAGGCAGATAATCTTTCAAAAGGACACCTTTGCCGTCTCCAAAAAACAGTCAGCATCACTTTTCCTGCAGATTTCTGCGCCCTCGGCTTGACAGGTGTAGGGGAGCCCAGGGTTTTCCATTGCATGCTGGCAATTTTGGATTCGGGGTCATAATGGTGTACCCAAGTCTCATCTACTGTCACCATGGTCTAAAAAAATTTTTTGACTGACACTTTTTCAGCAACTGTTGACAGCAATTTACCCTCGTTTGCTTCTGTTCACGTGTCAACAGTCACGGAACCCAGTGTGCACACACTTTTCTCATGTTCAGTCTGTTGTGTAAAATTCTATAAACTGTTCTTTCATTTAGTTTTACTCTACTAGCTATCTCCACATTTGTCATTTTTCGATCCTGGTCAATGATTTTATTCACTCTTGTTGCATTTTCATCGTTGCACTCTGAGGCTGGTCTACCAGATCTTGGCAGATCAGCAACATTTGAGCGGCCGCACTTAAACTGTTGACACCAGTTTTTTTTACCGAAGTATATGAAGGACTAGAATCACGAAACACTGGTTCCATCTCCCTGTGTATTTCTGTAGGTGTTTTTCCCTGAAACATCAGAAATTTTATCACAGCTTTGGCCTCCTTCTTTTCCATTGTTTTGTCAAATCTTTGGAGCAGCAGATCCGGTCAATAGGGTGCATTGCGCCGTGCACCGTAGCGGGAAAACCCATTGAAGAAACAAAGGCGTACGTTACACATTCAGTGCAAATATGATGAACTTTAAATGTGCCAAGTTTCATCTTCCTCCTGTAACTCCTTCATGGTCAGGCCCAAGACTTATGTCAATCCCCTTGTATGTGTACGGTCCATTGTCTTGCGTTTCGTTCTACTAAAAAGTACCATAACTCCAGAGCAGCGGTAGGGGATCTAATGTAGGAATATTGAGCTCTTTTAAGATCTACTTTGATAAAAAAATCAGGTATGCTTTCGGTGTATTTTAAATAATTGGTGCCTATTTGTAACTTTTAACTCTGCCGGGTGATCTGCTTCCAACTAATTCGTCAGTTGAGCGGTGGAAAACCCCAACTAAATTACATTTGACCCAATATTAACTTCACTTTAAAGAAAAGGTCGCGCTCCTATCTTAACAGTTCACTACTAACGTGAATCTTAGTAAGCTAGTTCGTGGGTTCTCAAATGGGAACACAGGTAATGTACATTTAATTATTGGAATATACCACTTTTAAATGTAGGTGGGTAAATTAGTCCGAAATTACTCTAGCTCAGACATTCTTTCGTGTTCCCTTCCATCGCCATATAGTGATCTACATACCGGTAGTTCACCATCGACCGACTGCCGACTTCTGCTCTAGAGAGTAGGACGACAGTTTAACAATTGAATTTTAAAGCACACGTAAAGGTAAATAGTGGGATTTCAAATAAAGGCAGAAAACATCTGTATTCATTACTACGTGTATTTAAAGTCAAATACTTTTTTCTTTTTTTTTTTAAATTATGTGATTGGTCACTTTAACAGCAATAGCTGTATCGATTGAAAGAACAGTTGGGTTTTCGTTAGATACGTACGCACTGGACCAATTAGCACACTGCGTAGAGTTCCTAGGGAAGATGTTAACACGGGTACACAGTGCCAAGGTAACTCATCATTTGTGTCTAACAGCATTTTATTATGAAAATGTCACTCGCAAAGCTTTCTGCAGTAAAATGCACGAAAAAAAAGCAATATTAACTATTTTAATATTTAAAGGATATCCTGGTCGGTTTAACAATTAGGCGGTCACCTAGGGTGGCAAAATTGGGGGGGGGGGGGTGGGGGGGGGGAGGGTGGGGGGGGGGAGCTTGGAAGGTGTCGAGTGAACTAAAAATTGGTGTACAGAAAAAAAGTCGTAAATCCGAGGGAATTTTTTTTTTCGTGCCCCTTCTTCACCATTGTACATCAGGGCGTATACATATGTTTTTATTAGCACATTCTTATGCATGTTTCGTGTGCTTCAGTGTGTGTAAATGTAAGTACTGTGTATACAGTATAAATATATAGAGGGTGACGCCAGACAAGTTGCATAGAGCACCAGACACCCTAGCGCCGGCCCTGATAATAATAGCATGAAAAACACGGACACTTTGATAATAGGTTGGAGAACAATGAGAAGAGTGATACAGAGATCCGAACCCGCTGCTCAACTAAAGGTGGAGATGTCAATGCTAAACTGCCTTCCGAAGACTCCTACCTGGTGGCGTCATCGTTCACCTGCTAAAACGAAAACGTTAAGTTGATAAGGTCAAAATATCACGTGATGTTACCACGCCAGTAGACCGTTCGCTTGATTATGGACAACTTTTTACCGTCGTTACTTTCTCGCGCGGTCGGGGCTCACGCGTACGCGCGCGCAATCTATTTCAATCGCTTATTCGTAACCACCGCGATGTATCTCGTAGTTCCATGCCTGTATGTAGCAGACCTGGCTCCCCTCCCTTCTCCACTTTCTCACATACCTGCTTACATCATTGTTATCGTCATTCACATTCTCCAGATCGTTATTTCTATCTTGTCCTTGTGACGTACTCACAATGATGCGTGCAGACCCGATCATTTTGTAGCGCATTCCAGCTTCAGGTGCTTTTGGGAATTTGTATTCTGCTTCATCCCTCGCTGGCAGGTTATTTAATCAAACACTGCTGGAGATTCTTATATTTATACCATTAGGGAAGGACAGACCATGCGAAGGTTGTATGCACATTTTCACTTGCATTCTTTAGACCGGCAGCAGGTGATCCTGGAGCGTGGGGAACCTGCTTTAGAAACATTGAGCTCTCTGAAAATCTGCCTTGATGTCAGTTTTTTTATCTTCAAGTTTCAGAGTAATTGGAATAAGTAACAGCATATGTATATTACCCCGCATAGTACCCTGAGGTCTCTGATGAGACAAGGAAAGAATACGGCGACTTATTAGGATGACTTTGAAGAACACGATCCACTATTTTTTATTTCAACCCAGCATAAGCTGTATTCTTTCTATGTCTCCTTAGAGACCCCAGGAACTGCAGCGGTTACTACACGAAGCATGTAGTACTACACCATAACTAAGGATCTACATGAAGCATGTAGTACTACATCATAACTAAGGATCTACACGAAGCATGTAGTACTACATCATAACTAAGGATCTACATGAAGCATGTAGTACTACATCATAACTAAGGATCTACACGAAGCATGTAGTACTACACCATAACTAAGGATCTACATGAAGCATGTAGTACTACATCATAACTAAGGATCTACATGAAGCATGTAGTACTACACCATAACTAAGGATCTACATGAAGCATGTAGTACTACACCATAACTAAGGATCTACATGAAGCATGTAATACTACACCATAACTAAGGATCTACATGAAGCATGTAGTACTACACCATAACTAAGGATCTACATGAAGCATGTAGTACTACACCATAACTAAGGATCTAAACATAGCTTATATTATTATCTTCATTTTACTGTACGCTCCATATGGTGCTTGGAGCCCCCCCCCCTCTCCGTAGCAAGTCCCCACGGGAAGCCAACATCAAACATTCCCAATCTCCAGCACCGTGGTTTCAGTGGCAATTAGTTTGACATGATAAGGTGGCCAGCCTCATGATATGATTATATTATTTGCCTAGTACGACATGCATGAGGGTGCAGTATTGACTCCTAAGAGACTCCCGGGATCTACACGGGAAAAGACAACAACAAAAAAGAATAGGACTACTGCACCCGCACGCATGTCATACAAGGCAACTACATTGATATTGTGCACGGGGCTAGCAACTTTATTAAGTAAAACAAATTGCCTCAGAAGCCACTGGTGCAAGAGCTTGTGAATGCTTGATGCAGGCTTTCTGCAAGGGAACCAGCTACGGTGGTGAACGTACGGAGCTGTAAGTGTGACGATATTTGTGTCCTACATTCTTCGTCCTCTCCTGCATTATTAACTTATTTCTTCATTTTCCACACTCATCGTCCTATTATTTGGCATATTTTATGCGCCTACATTCTTGCCTAGTCAATCACAGACTTGTTTACGTTTCACCATGTGAATCGTAGTATTACAAGGCTAATTCGACAGGTCAGCGGATAATACTTTTATCACTTAAGTCGTCTAGCCACCTTTGATAGAGACGGTCATTGTTGGCACAAGGTGGCCTCGCACGATCGACGGACAGAAAGCCAGATTGTCAGTCTGGGAAATCCGTCTGGGAGATGTATGTAAACACAGGTGATAATATGTAATAGCTTCCGATGGCCCATCTCTGTATCAATAATACAGATAACTCATCTGGGGAGATTATTTTGAGAAAGGTAGTAGCCCGGAAATAAGTTCACCGATGTGTTTGTGAGTTTGCACAAATGCAATCTGAAGTATTACTGCTATGTTTGAAAGAGGTCACCAGTTTAAATTTTAAAACACGCGGGGGATAGTAATAATTTAACACCCCGACCCACATAGTTCTAAAGAGACAGGATTGGTCTAAATCAAGAGCCTGAAATAAACTTTAGTTCTCATTGTCAAGTTTGTCTAAAATACCATATGGGACTTGGACTGAGAAATGGAAATATAATCTAGCGAAATCGGATACACAAATCAGACTGCATTTTCAACAAACTTTCTTCTTCTTCTTCCATCCTTAGCCACCAACCGACAAAGCAGTCAGTGGCCAGTACGCCTAGTGGCGTCTTAGGGCAACAGCAAATTGATTTCTTTGCCGCTGTAGCCCATCATGCCTTATGGCATCTTTAGGGCAGCGACAAATCAATCAATTTGCCATTGTTTCCGTAATCAAATTGACTAGCAAACAGGTGATCAGCCCGTTGATATTTTCAACAAACGCCAAGTAACAACTCCCAGTAGTCAGAGAGAAGGATCGGACAAAGAATTCCAAAATTAAAAGTGACAGATCGAAGTATTTAGGCGTCAATATAACTTAAAAGAGAACCCGCAATTTTAAATACAAAGAATGGAAACTCAAGGAATCCGAAACACAAGTCATAAGAGGGATTCTAAACTACCCCAGACCGAGTGTTCGAAGCATCAAATCAACGTGGCTGTATCTATTCTACTGTGCCAGGATATTGTATATCCCATTTGGGGTAAGTGTTAACATATATTTTAAAATAATTGTGGTGAATTAGTTGTTATTATTGGTTTAAATATTATATTAATGGTATCTGGTGTGAGGTCAGCTATGCAAGTCCCTGAGGTTTATTAAATACAAATAAGTTTACAGGGTACCTGTCTGCTTCCACCACGACCTCACCCGATTATATATCTTCCCCTACTGAAGTGTATTGGTGTGTGTATGTTGTCTAGCAAGTGTCTAGGGTATATGCAATGTGATGAAGTGTATGAACAGGACAACAACTACACCTATTACTAATAAACAATGATTAAACAAGTCACTGGGTAAAGTTTTGAATGTAACTTATTTTTTTTTCAATTTATTTTCCTGTATCTAGTTATTCTTCTGACACAGGAATAATCAACTCAACATGATAATGAAATTATTTACAACCAATTATTTTACAACTGTCATTGAGTCGGTGTTATCCCACAATTATTTATATGTCTCAAGCTGGTAAAATGTCAAGTATGTCTTGCTCCTAGAAAAGGGTACAAGTTTATTGAACGTTTTTGTTCCTCACTGTCTGATACACTATCTTTTGTGAAAACTGAGAGAGTGGATTGTTTGTGATATCAATTTCCCAGACAAGTCTTATCTGAGGTCTCTGGAACCAGGCTGGTTGAAGTATGTATAAAACGCCAGCATCCACTGCCAAGACACGATTCTGCTTCTATAGGTAAATCACTGTGTAGGCACTCAGTAGTTAGGCCTCACTGCAGAACTTAGGGACAGGTGTTAGATCACCTGGGCTCACTTTCCCTCGTAGATGAAACTCGCATCAAAGAAATCTACACACTAAACAGTTGAATATTGCGGTATATGGCATAATCCAAATCGCTGCTAGTGCAGAAATAGCAAACAAGTAAGTACTCCTTCCTTGTCTTAAAACAACTTCTTTAGTGTATCAATTTTAGTTAACAAGTGGCCCCGAATACCAACTACTAATTGGTTTTATACAACCGTTTGTCTATTATACTACAGCCAATCAGAGACTGTTTAGTGAATAGCGTTCCTTTTCAAATATAAACTGACCTCAAATATTCAAAATAAGGACACCTTCCGCTTACTCCGACTCTTCCCCCCCCCCCCCCCCCCCCCCCCCCCCCCCCCCCTCCCCCCCCCCCCCCCCCCCCCATTAGTACGGCATATTCAAAAAATCCCACGTTAACCTTAATTTTTCCTTTTATTTTCAAACTACCTTATGTAGAACGAACACTACGCTACGTCGCAAGTGTGTGTGTGTGTAGCGAGATTTGGTAAACACTTGCTTGGTTGTAGCGCGACACGCCCACGCGACACCCACACACACCAGCGCAAGGTCAGCGCTGCGGTCTTTCTTTGAAGTTGGTAGACAGCGGAAATGTGACTTACGGTTAAAAGCCATACAGTATTACTGAAGAATGAGGAAATAGCTATATAGGAATGTATGGCCGACTTTAAAAGTTTGCATTTACTGGACATTAAATTATTCACTACAGGAGAACGCATGGTTGGAATAATATTAAATAAATATAACTCAACAAAGGAGATAGGCTAGGAATTATATCCAAAAGGATATTATTCAAATATAAATAGTTTTAAAGATAATTAATATTTTTCACCTTCATCACATCGGCTAAAAGTTAGCTAATAATCTTTAAAAAATTTATTACACTAACAAGCCTCAACGGAATTGTATAAAACTTATATGTAATGAAAGCCCCATATGGGGAAAAGGAAATGATATATAGGAAGGAAGGAAGGAGATAAGTGTGTGAGTGACAGAAGAGAAAAACGAGTACAGGAAAAGCACAGATTGTTTCAAATAGCTTCAAAACAGGAGATGAAACTAAAATCTTTTGGGGAATTTGGGAGCTGCTTTCTCGTACGCGCGAGAGACTGAAATATAAGGACAGAGCGGCGCATTGTAAATCACACACCAAATCCAGAAGCCAGAGTGAGAAACTGGAGGACAGCCTCTGCAAGAAAAGTTCTATTTTCACGCTGCATGCAGGGCAGATTAAGTTAAGCCAATACAGTCTCACCGTGAGCTTATTAATCCTAAGAGGGTTTTTATGATCAATGTTTATGATCATTCCTGATCGAGAAACTAAAGACTTGAAGAAGTTGATCCAGCTCACTGAAGCCTAGAGGTCAACCAAACTTCAACACCTTAGTCCCCCGTAGTTATAGGGCGGGCTGAAGGAAAGTCTTCCGTACTCCAGTGTGTCGGAGGAACCTCGAGCAGACGTGGATAAAGTTGAGTTTATATATTTCCATCCAACAAATCCTGTGAGCAGTTCTAAAACGACTTTCTAATGATGAAAACTAGATGGCAAGAGATAATGTGACAAACTTGTTTTATAAATTCAGTGGAAGATAAATCCAAGACTTTTTCTATTAGTTATTTTAATTTGTAACTGTAAATAATCATACATTTTACCATCTTCCAACACCCATTTATCATTACAAGAATATATAGATGTACATAATAAATTGGATAATTGTACTCATTTGACTTGTTAAATTTTTAACTGTTAAATTTTGAGTTACTTTTTCTAATTTAATTATAATATCACATAGGGTTACGATAGCGAAGTAGCATCTTATACTTCTGAAGCCTAAATCTATTGTCCAGCTCAGAGTATTCACAGCTGTAACTCACTTGTGATACCAGTGTACTTCTCGGGCACTGGAACTTCATACTTTCTGGAGAGAGATTCTACTTCTGCTCTACCACTACTATCATACTAGGAAAACCTTTCGCTACATTGGGGGCTCTTTCGCGGGATATTATTTTGTATCCTGGGCCACTATCTATGTATTCTTCTATCTTGAGCCACAAATAGTTTGTAAAAATAAATTTTTTTTTTTTGGAAAAAATTCTAAAAACTTAGAAATTTGTTTGTAATAGTAGTACCATTGAGTACGAAGTAAATAGGAAACGCTCACAAGGTTTTAAGGATTTGTCTTGTTCAAAGTAATTAATTGATTTTAATTAAGTTAGTTTGTTAGTGAAGATAAAATTATATACCCTCTGGTAAGTAAGCATCATGGCTGAATTGGTGAAGTTTAGAGCTGCGATTATGCAGGAAGGAAAAGACTTGGGTATGACAGGAGATGCTCTAATTCGATATATCACAACTGAAGTGGATAAATATTTAGATAGAGAGACCAAAAGAATGGAAGTTGAGGCTGAAGCTAAGAAATTAGAGAGAAAGAGAGACCAAAAGAATGGAAGTTGAGGCTGAAGCTAAGAAATTAGAGGCAGAAAGAGAGACTAAAAGAATGGAAGTTGAGACTGAAGCTAAGAAATTAGAAGCAGAGAGAGAAGCCAAAAGACTGGAAAGAGAAGAAAAGAGACTAATTTTGGAAGCTGAAGAAAGAAGGTTACAAAGAGCGCATGAGTTAAGTTTAAAGGAACTTGAACTCCAGGGAGCAGCTAGCAATCATGGTGCTAGCTCACCTCACTCTGAGAGTAGCTCCAACCATAGCGCGGCAAATGGAGCCATGAGTTTCCACCTGGATCCATTTATTGAAAAAGAGGACGCCATTGAGTCGTACCTGGATAGATATGAGAGACTGGCCTCTACCTATGGATTGGAAAAGGAAAAATGGAGCCTTAAGCTATCTCAGGGGTTGAGGGGAGTTTCATACGATGTTTATTTAAAACTCTCAAAAGAAGACCAGGAAGATTTATGAAATCTTAAAACAAAGTTTACTGGTTTTATTAAAATGTACTGGTCAGGTACGAAAAAGAATTCTGAATCTTATAGAAAGAGATTCCGAAACTGCTAAGCTCCGAACTGCTAAGCTACTTCCAGGAGAAAACTATCACCAGTTTTCTGCCAGATTGGAAACTTATCTGACAAAATGGATTAGCTTAGGAAAGTGTCAAGATATAAAAGAAATGGTCATGATGGAGCAACTGAGAGAATCCATGCCTCAAGAAATGAGAAAATTTCTTATGGAACAAGGAGCTGAGAGATTGGAAGATATTTTAACCATGGCTGAAAGATATCAAGCAGCTCAGTCAGAAGTATCAGGAAATAAGAAGAAGCAGGGTGAGAACTTCAAACCTTCACAAAACTTTACCAACTATGAACACAGGGACAATTCCAACAAGAACAAACACAGAACTGATTATAAAGACAAAAACCCTCTAGGATCAGAAAAGAAACCTCCAAGAAAGGAAGGAAAGTGGTGTAAATCTTGCCAAATGAGTAACCACAATACTGCGGAATGCAGACGGAAAAACCCTCCTCATCACGCTGCATGCCTTACAACAGAGAACAAGGGAAGGAAGGACCTGGCAGATAGTCAGAATGACCTCCATCATCCCCCTGTCTGTGAGGAAGTGACCTTGAATGGCACCCAAGTACTGTGCTTATATGATACAGGCTTGGACTTTGACTCAGTAGTGTGCTCTTCTCTGGTGAGTCCGGAACAGATAACCACAGAAACAGTGGAAATCAGAGGACCAGTCAAGGGAGCAGGAACCATGACACTGCCCATAGCCCGAATCAACATAAGATCTCGCTATGTGGAAGGAGAGATCAAAGCAGCAGTGATGGACAACCCTATCTACCCATTAATACTGGGATGTAGATATGTCTTTCTAGGAGAACCTATAAGACCCATAGTGATGGCAACAGTCCAGACCAGGGCAAGCTCTAAGAAAGAGGAGGACACTATCATCAATACTCATCCAGAAGAGATGAGAAAGGCTCAAACTGCTGACAGTACATTGAAGCCTTGCTTTGGCAAATTACCTAAAAGCCATAACCCTCCAGAGAAAGGAGACTTATATATGAAAAAAGGCCTACTATATAGAAAAGCTGGAACAGGACCAAAAGGACATGGACAGTTTGTAGTGCCAAAATCATACAGGGAGAAGGTTATGAAGCTAGGACATGCTATACCCTTCAGTGGACATTTGGGAATAGGGGCCACTGGACAACGGATAGCCTGTCACTACTTTTGGCCAGGGATCACAGAGGACATAAAGAGGTATGTGAGATCCTGTCCAGAATGCCAAAGAGTAGCTCCTAAACATAGGACTGCACCAGCAACACTGGGAGAAATGCCCATCATGGGAACGCCCTTCGAACGTGTTGCCGTGGATATTGTTGGACCCCTCAGTAGGACCAAGAAGAGAAATGCATATATCTTAACCTTGGTCGATACTTGCTCTATGTGGGGAGAGGCAGTAGCAATGTCATCGATAGATTCGAAACATGTGGCAGAGGCACTGTTAACAATATTCACCCGATTAGGTTTCCCACATCAAATATTGACTGACAATGGTTCTCAGTTTAGGGGAAAGCTAACACAAGAAGTATTCAGGTTATTTCAAGCTAGACATTATCACTGTAGCCCGTACCACGCCCAAGGGAATGGTCAAGTAGAGCGGTTCAATGGCACGCTCATTTCAATCCTTAGAAAGTTGGCTAGTGAGAAACCTGAAACTTGGGACACATACTTACCCTCAGCACTATTTGCCTATAGGGAAGTCCCACATAACTCCACAGGATTGGCTCCAGCTACATTGTTGTTTGGACGACCAATCAAAGGTCCACTGGAAGCATTGTTGCGGACATGGACTGATGAAAAAGCAGAAGAAACCGTGACTTCTTCATACCAATACGTCAACGAGTTGACATCTCGATTGAAAACAAGTTGGAAACTGGCAAATGATAACTTGAGACAGGCCAGGAGGAAGCAGGCTGCTTACTACAATAAAACAGCAAAAGATAGGGAACTTGAGGTGGGAGAAAAGGTTCTGTTACTGTTGCCCAGCAGCAATAATAAATTGCAAATTGGATGGCAGGGACCCTACGTCATATTGGAAAAACTTTCCCGGACCAACTATAAGATTGACAAGAAAGGAAAGGAGAAGGTGTATCATGTCAACCTTCTTAAAAAGTATTATGACAGGGAAGCATCAGAAGTTGCCCATATCATGACCCTGGCCATTGCAACAGAAATGCAGGATGAACCAATTTCCTCCATGGAATACCCCCTATCAACTACGGAAAGCTATGCTCAGGTTAATGTGAGTGAACATTTAACTCTTGAGCAGAGGAAAAAGGTTCAGGAGGTGTTAGAAATCCATGCTGATGTACTCACAGATAAGCCGGGGTGTACTAATCTGTTAGAGTATGACATGACGATTACTGACCCTACACCAGTTTGTATGCGGACATACCCTATACCTTATGCTAAAGGACAGGCACTCAAGGATGAGATTGATTATCTCTTAAAAGAGAAAATTATTTCAAAGTCTGAATCTCCCTACAGCTCAAGTGTGGTGCTATTAAGGAAGCCTAGTGGTGAACACAGGTTATGCATTGATTATAGGAAACTAAATGCTATCACTGAATCTCAGGTAGACCCATTACCTGACACCAATCAGTTGTTTGCTACATTGAGTAAGGCTCGGTATTTTTCAAAAGTAGATCTAAGCAAGGGATACTACCAAATACCAGTGAAACCAGAAGTTAGGAAACTGTTAGCCTTTAGTACACCGGATGGACATTACGAGTTCAATGTACTCCCATTTGGTTTAAAGAATGCTCCAAGTATCTTCACCAGAATGATGAGGAAATTGTTGGAACCATTACAAAATCCTCATATCACCAACTTCATGGATGATATTCTGATTGCTACCACTACATTCGAGGAACACGTAGTAGCACTCTCCATGTTGTTAGGTAGATTAAGAGAAACGGGATTGACAGCACGCCCAACTAAGTGTCATATTGGATGTGAGACATTGGAATTTTTAGGTCACACTATCTCTACAGGGCAAATGTCTCCGGACCCAAAGAATGTAGAGAAAATGAGAAAAGCACCAAGACCACAAACTAAGAAGGATGTAAGATCCTTTGTGTCACTGTGCGGGTTTTATCAGAAATATATACCCCATTTTAACTCATTGTGCGCGCCATTAACCGACTTAACCAAAAAAGGTCAGCCGGATAAAATACAATGGACTGTGGAGTGTGAACAGGCTTATACAGAGTTGAAAAATAAGCTGACAAATAAACCTATCCTTGCCCTTCCCGATCTCACACAAGAATTCGTACTAAGAACGGATGCTAGCAATGTAGGCATCGGAGCAACATTACTACAGCGGGCAGACACACCGCCACATATGCTATTACCAGTAGCTTTTGCCAGTAGAAAGTTAAATACAGCTGAGAGAAATTATTCTACCGTTGAACGTGAATGCCTCGCTTTGGTCTGGTCGATCAACAAATTCGCCCCTTTTCTTTACGGGAAACACTTCATTGTGGAAAGTGATCACCAGCCTTTGATGTTTTTAGCAGTGTCTAAAAAATTAAATTCACGACTTTTAAGGTGGAGTTTACTGTTATCTCCATATTCGTTCAATGTGAGATACATACCAGGACGGGACAATCTTGGACCCGATTTTTTAAGTAGGCATCCTATCAAAGGAGATATAGAGAAACAGAAAATTAAGGAGGAACTGCAGCATGTGTTACCAAAAAGTTAACCGTGCAGGCACTGTTTTAAAGAAGAGGGCTCTGTAGCGAGATTTGGTAAACACTTGCTTGGTTGTAGCGCGACACGCCCACGCGACACCCACACACACCAGCGCAAGGTCAGCGCTGCGGTCTTTCTTTGAAGTTGGTAGACAGCGGAAATGTGACTTACGGTTAAAAGCCATACAGTATTACTGAAGAATGAGGAAATAGCTATATAGGAATGTATGGCCGACTTTAAAAGTTTGCATTTACTGGACATTAAATTATTCACTACAGGAGAACGCATGGTTGGAATAATATTAAATAAATATAACTCAACAAAGGAGATAGGCTAGGAATTATATCCAAAAGGATATTATTCAAATATAAATAGTTTTAAAGATAATTAATATTTTTCACCTTCATCACATCGGCTAAAAGTTAGCTAATAATCTTTAAAAATTTATTACACTAACAAGCCTCAACGGAATTGTATAAAACTTATATGTAATGAAAGCCCCATATGGGGAAAAGGAAATGATATATAGGAAGGAAGGAAGGAGATAAGTGTGTGAGTGACAGAAGAGAAAAACGAGTACAGGAAAAGCACAGATTGTTTCAAATAGCTTCAAAACAGGAGATGAAACTAAAATCTTTTGGGGAATTTGGGAGCTGCTTTCTCGTACGCGCGAGAGACTGAAATATAAGGACAGAGCGGCGCATTGTAAATCACACACCAAATCCAGAAGCCAGAGTGAGAAACTGGAGGACAGCCTCTGCAAGAAAAGTTCTATTTTCACGCTGCATGCAGGGCAGATTAAGTTAAGCCAATACAGTCTCACCGTGAGCTTATTAATCCTAAGAGGGTTTTTATGATCAATGTTTATGATCATTCCTGATCGAGAAACTAAAGACTTGAAGAAGTTGATCCAGCTCACTGAAGCCTAGAGGTCAACCAAACTTCAACACCTTAGTCCCCCGTAGTTATAGGGCGGGCTGAAGGAAAGTCTTCCGTACTCCAGTGTGTCGGAGGAACCTCGAGCAGACGTGGATAAAGTTGAGTTTATATATTTCCATCCAACAAATCCTGTGAGCAGTTCTAAAACGACTTTCTAATGATGAAAACTAGATGGCAAGAGATAATGTGACAAACTTGTTTTATAAATTCAGTGGAAGATAAATCCAAGACTTTTTCTATTAGTTATTTTAATTTGTAACTGTAAATAATCATACATTTTACCATCTTCCAACACCCATTTATCATTACAAGAATATATAGATGTACATAATAAATTGGATAATTGTACTCATTTGACTTGTTAAATTTTTAACTGTTAAATTTTGAGTTACTTTTTCTAATTTAATTATAATATCACATAGGGTTACGATAGCGAAGTAGCATCTTATACTTCTGAAGCCTAAATCTATTGTCCAGCTCAGAGTATTCACAGCTGTAACTCACTTGTGATACCAGTGTACTTCTCGGGCACTGGAACTTCATACTTTCTGGAGAGAGATTCTACTTCTGCTCTACCACTACTATCATACTAGGAAAACCTTTCGCTACAGTGTGTGTATCGTCTGCCAAGTCCAACCGTGTGGAGAAAAAGGGGGTCTTGCAAGGTATAGGTAGTATATGTTAATTCTTGTTGCAGTTTAGTTCTACAAGAAAATATTTAGTCTCAAAGCCATCGCTAGCAACGCGTATAATGTTAGACTGCGGAACATCGTTTTGGCATTACTTCGGTATACCATTTTAGCGTGCTGCTGGCGTATGGGAAGAAGCCAGTCAGACACAAACGGGCTGGTTCTATATATTAGCATTGGGAGTACAATTTCCTGGAATTTAGCGTTTGTTCTCACAGATTTTACTACACACCTCCTTTCCTAAAACTTGCAATCATTGCATGTTATTATCTGTGAGACAATTAGCGTAAATAAAGTACTATTCCCTAGGGTTTTCCTGCCCTTGTGTTTTCATGGATTTCTGCAGTGGGGTCATTCAAAGTAAGCACAACTCAAGAAAGCTGCCTCAGACCTCTGCAATCCAAGAATCTATTTCAGTTATGTTACTGAACAGTTGCAAGTGTTACTGCTTGTCTTAATGCTGCTTAGCAATCAGTATTCACCATTTCTCTTCTCTGAGTCTGCTCAACGACATGTCCCGAGAATATTAGATGTTCCTCAAATTGTACGTTATGAGGAGTTGATCTATATGGTGATATCTGAGTTGTGTAGGGGATCCAATAATTTCCTGATCAGCCTTAATAAACACTCGGACTATCCTCAATTCAAAAAGGCAACAATGGAGTCACTCTGCTCCTCCGAAATGTTCACAGCCAACAATTGGTCTGATCTCAGGCTTGATTGAATGTGGAAACCCCCTTCTAATAATATTCTATAATGTGCCACTCAAATGGAGGCCATATTCACCAACTATATTCTCCGCCTACCGACAATTTGGTGAAATAAGATAATATGTGGGGAAATGAGTTTCTGCATCAGAAATCAATTCTCCCTTATCTTTGCTATAATATGTGTGGGTGATCTCCATCCAGGGTCCGATCAATACTTCCCCTTGGACGGTGTAGGGTCGGGTGACTACCAATGTCACCAGTGCCCTTTTCATGCTAAATTAATAGCCATATTGTGAAGCGCTGTGAGCATTTTCCGGATTGCTCACTCGTCCACTCCCCACTTTTCTTCTAACATTTTGTTTCGGGTTCAAATCTGGCGGATTATCTTCAATATTAATTTCAGCCAGTTCCCTAACTGCGGCTTCAAACTGAGCCTGGGTTGACTGGTCTGAGTTTCTATTTTCTCTGGATGCCCTTCTCAGAGTTGCTAATCTAAATATTTTTGGTGCAAACTGTTGGTGGGAAATGGATACCTATCCTCTATGTCAACCTTATTATTTTCCTTGTTATTTTTAAGCCCATATGTTTCAGAATGCTTGGCTGGCATCTGATTATGATTTTCCCAACTTGGGGAATGTACCTTGCTACATTTTTCACAGGCCCCCACAAATTGTGCAATGTCAGCAGCTACTTGGGGCCAGTAATATTTTTCCGATGTCCTTTGACGTGTGGTTCCATTCCTCTGGTGTCCACCGTCGGGTACAACATGAGCTTGTGCCATCACTTTTTCCCTGTAGGGAGTTGGCAATACCAACTGTTCCTGTTCTTTGGATCCTGCTCTAGCTTTCCTGAAGAGCAGTCCCTCCTTCAAATAAAATTGTCCTTTCTTAGGGTGTGCATGGCTGGTTGGCAATTTGTCAAAGCAAGGTTTTAATGTTTTATCCTTTGCCTGGGCCTTTCTCATCTGCTTATGAGAATAAACTAGTGGTGGTTCCTCCTCCGTTCTACTAGGGGTCGACCTAACCTGAAGCGTGGCCATTACCACAGGTTTTACCGGGCTTCCTAGAAAAACATATTTACTTCCTAACACCAGCGGGTAATTAGGGTCGTCACACACGGCTGCTCTGATCACTCCTTCCACGTACCTTGTCTCTACATTGATCTTGGCAACTGGAAGTGTCATGGTGTCTATTCCCTTTACGGCCCCTTGTATCTCCACTGTCTCTGTGGTATACTGTTCAGGGTGCACTAGGGTTGCACTCACAACTGAGTCATATTCTAAACCTGAATCGTAAAGGCACCTAGCCTTGGCACCATTACATGTCACTTCTTCACAGATGGGGGATGTTGAAGATTAATATGATTCTCTGTCAGTTTCTTCTTCCCCTTGTCCACTGTTATCATGCATGCCGCGTGATATGGAGGAACTTTCCTACCACAGTCAATAGTATTATGATTATTCATCCTACAAACTTTACAATATTTCCCTTCTGGTTTGTAGGGTCTCCTTTCTCTGAAATGCGAGTTTCTATCTCGTTGGTCAAAACTTGGCTTATCATAATAGGCTTTACCCTTATTAAACTTATCTCTGTGTTCATAGGTAGGTTGGTTTTGGTTTGGTGGAGCTTTATCATGGTCTATAGGCTTCTTCTTTAAACTTGCTATCTCAGACTGGGCTGCCTGATATCTCTCAGCCACATTTAAGATCTCCCCCAGCCTCTCAGCACCCTGTTCCGTGAGAAATTTTCTCAGGTCTGGAGCCATGGACTCTCTTAACTGCTCAGTCATAATCATTTCCTTTAAATCTTGGGTTTTCCCCCAGAGCAGTCCATTTCTCCAGGTATGTCTCCAGGCGTGCAGAGAACTGGTGGTAAGTCTCTCCAGTCAACAGTTTGGCATCCCTAAATTTCTTTCTGTAAAATTCACTATTTTTCTCATATCTAACTAGAAGAGCTTGCTTAAGAATGTCGTAGTCATCTTGATCATCCTTGCTCAGTTTGGCGAAGACCTCATAAGAGGTTCCCCTAAGCCCCTGAGATACCTTCATACTCCATCTCTCTTTCTCTAGTCCATACATAGTAGCTAACCTTTCAAATCTAGATAAAAATGACTCAATATCATCATCTTTTTCTACAAATGGGTCCAACTGGAACCCCATGGCTGAGGTTGAGGCGACCTGGCTTGCAGCAGAGTCGGAGGTGGATGAGCTACTTCCATTATCAGGAGCATGGCCTTGTAACTCCATCTCCCTTAGTCGCAACTCATGTTCCCTTTGTAACGTTTCTCTTCTTTCTCAGCCTCCATCTGTAATCTCTTCTCCTCCTTTGCAGCCTCCAACCTCTTTTCTTCTTTCCTGGCCTCAGCCTCAAGCCTCTTTTCTTCTAACTGCAGCCTCTTGATCTCAGCCTCTCTATCAGCCTCTAACGTCTTAAGTTCCCTGGCATCCTCTAACATAATTCTCTTCTCCTCAGCTAATCTCTTATCTTCCCTTTCCATATACTTATCGCACTCTGATGTCACATACTGAATCAGAGCTTGCCCATCTTAATTCATTTCCTTTGCAGTCTGCACAGCAGCAGATCTGTATTTAGCCATATCCGCCATTTTATAGTTAACAATGTGAAATACTATCCACTACCTTAACTAATTAACCAACTCTAAACACAAGACAAAGGGCAATGATATCTCAAACCACTCTCAAATTATTTTTACTATTAGATTTTACAAATACTGGGACTAGTGACTCACTTAATGTAGGGTACTAAGAACCTTTAAATCCCGGGAGAGCGTCCCAATTAATGTGGTGAATTAGTTGTTATTATTGGTTTAAATATTATATTAATGGTATCTGGTGTGAGGTCAGCTATGCAAGTCCCTGAGGTTTATTAAATACAAATAAGTTTACAGGGTACCTGTCTGCTTCCACCACGACCTCACCCGATTATATATCTTCCCCTACTGAAGTGTATTGGTGTGTGTATGTTGTCTAGCAAGTGTCTAGGGTATATGCAATGTGATGAAGTGTATGAACAGGACAACAACTACACCTATTACTAATAAACAATGATTAAACAAGTCACTGGGTAAAGTTTTGAATGTAACTTATTTTTTTTTCAATTTATTTTCCTGTATCTAGTTATTCTTCTGACACAGGAATAATCAACTCAACATGATAATGAAATTATTTACAACCAATTATTTTACAACTGTCATTGAGTCGGTGTTATCCCACAATTATTTATATGTCTCAAGCTGGTAAAATGTCAAGTATGTCTTGCTCCTAGAAAAGGGTACAAGTTTATTGAACGTTTTTGTTCCTCACTGTCTGATACACTATCTTTTGTGAAAACTGAGAGAGTGGATTGTTTGTGATATCAATTTCCCAGACAAGTCTTATCTGAGGTCTCTGGAACCAGGCTGGTTGAAGTATGTATAAAACGCCAGCATCCACTGCCAAGACACGATTCTGCTTCTATAGGTAAATCACTGTGTAGGCACTCAGTAGTTAGGCCTCACTGCAGAACTTAGGGACAGTTGTTAGATCACCTGGGCTCACTTTCCCTCGTAGATGAAACTCGCATCAAAGAAATCTACACACTAAACAGTTGAATATTGTGGTATATGGCATAATCCAAATCGCTGCTAGTGCAGAAATAGCAAACAAGTAAGTACTCCTTCCTTGTCTTAAAACAACTTCTTTAGTGTATCAATTTTAGTTAACAAGTGGCCCCGAATACCAACTACTAATTGGTTTTATACAACCGTTTGTCTATTATACTACAGCCAATCAGAGACTGTTTAGTGAATAGCGTTCCTTTTGAAATAAAACTGACCTCAAATATTCAAAAATAAGGACTCCTTCCGATACTCCGACTCATCCCCCCCATTAGTACGGCATATTCAAAAAAATCCCACGTTAACCTTAATTTTTCCTTTTATTTTCAAACTACCTTATGTAGAACGAACACTACGCTACGTCGCAAGTGTGTGTGTGTGTATCGTCTGCCAAGTCCAACCGTGTGGAGAAAAAGGGGGTCTTGCAAGGTATAGGTAGTATATGTTAATTCTTGTTGCAGTTTAGTTCTACAAGAAAATATTTAGTCTCAAAGCCATCGCTAGCAACGCGTATAATGTTAGACTGCGGAACATCGTTTTGGCATTACTTCTGTATACCATTTTAGCGTGCTGCTGGCGTATGGGAAGAAGCCATTCAGACACAAACGGGCTGGTTCTATATATTAGCATTGGGAGTACAATTTCCTGGAATTTAGCGTTTGTTCTCACATATTTTACTACAATAATGTGAATTTGACTTGTCTGTACTTGCTAAGTGGTTATACCAGTCATATGAGGCAGGCAACCTCACTGTATGAAAATAGTATGTTCATAAACCACTACAGCAAGCACTGGTGTTTGCTTTATTCTAGTTTGCTCAGGAAAGCGAATGCGGAAGCGACTCCAGACTCCAAATGGAGCAGTGAGATGATTACCTCACATGTGCCTAGGGTGTATAGTGTAGCCGTGTGGCCTACTACGCCACCCTTAGGATAGAAAGTACTTTAGCAAGTCAGATACACTAGGTACATGTATAGACTAATTAGTACTCACATCTAGTCACAAACCAATGACATCATTTGTCATGGTACTCATGAGTCCATGATGTCATTAAATCTTGTGTGGATTTTCATACAAGATATACCGGAAAGTCCATAAACTGGAACTATGATTGGTCAACGTCCCTTGGTAATAATAAATTTGGTAGAGAGATTTTATAGTTAGTTGGTTTAGAGATTTAATTAACTGACTGTTGACCAAAAAGACCAATCATTAGTTAGTTTCCGGTCAAGGATTAAAAGAATAACATCCGCCCAAGTTGAGATCCCAAGAAGTCGAAAAACAGAAGTAGATTTTATATTGAACCCAGAGAGCATATTGTATGCTCCAAAATGTATTGCTTTTCAACAAATCTACAATTGAAATAAACATTCTTTTATATGATTTTGACTGAATTGAGATCTATTCTGGAAACGAAAGAAAACTAAAGTAAGACAGTTGTATTTTGATGAAACCTTAAATTAACTAACAGCCATCAAAGTTTTCCTACCACTACTACCACTATCACGATCACGAGCTTCCTACAAATACTCCTACACTGCCACATAAATATAAAACGTTTTGGTGCCCGTGACCATTCACACACCAGAGATTGTCATTTTTGGTGTAGTACAGCTTATGCATGATGGATCCAAATATGCAACAACAGCAGATACATGAAGTGCAACAACAGCATGCGTTAAGTCAGCCATTGCCAGATAACGCTGAAGTTCCTAATAGTTCTCTACAAGCTATTGCTACCACCCTTAGCTTGGTTACACAGAGTGCAAATCTGCACAACATCAATAACATTGTTAAGCCTTTTTGTGGCGATCCGTCCACTTTTCGGCAGTGGTTACGTGACATTGAGAAATTTTCTTCATTGATTCCATCAGCCACTGATGCCGATCGCAAACGTGTTGCCTTCTTATCATCTCAGTCACTTGTCACTGACTATCTACGTCGCCGTGCACAGTTATTTCCAGACGAGACCTTCGCCTCTCTACAAAAGGAGCTCATCCGCCGTTACTCTTCCGTTAAGGATCATCAACATGCTTGGACTTTGCTTCGCGGACTCCATCAGGACCGTCACGAGTCGGTTCAGTTTTTTGCCGATAGGTTGTTAAACCTAGCTGAAGATGCTTTAGTGGAACCTTCCTCTGCGTCTACTGATACGGAAAACCAACTTGTTGGCATTTTTATAGATGGTCTCCAGTCAGATGCGCTGAAACTTCATTTAATAAGGAAAGACCCACAGACAATCCTTGATGCCATTCAACTAGCAATAAATGAAGACAATGTGAAGCAACGGTTTGCAAATAGACTTGGGCGTGAACCTCGTGCATGTAGTGAAATTGACAGAGATACAACGGTAAAATACCTCCAAAGATAACATGTAAGGATAAAAACATAATGCGTAGGCTGCTGATAGTACATGATCGCCCAGACCGCGGGTCATCACCCTCCATAAAAATTGACTTGCTAGACAGGAGGGGAACGGCGGATAAAAAGGAAAAAATATGACTGGAAAGATTGCGTGAGACTAGAAAGGCTAAGGAGACGCAATTGGGGGGGATGGAGGAAAGTAAAAATTCACGTCCCCAAATTGACACGAGGTACGGAAATGGACGCTTTTGCGATACCAAGCCTTTGATTTGAATTCAGCGGCTAAACGCAGATGTTGAAATATTACAAAATTTAAAAAGTAACTTTTTCATAATATTAATGTTAGGAATATAAAAATTAGCTGGCCGGATGGCCCATTCTGAGCAGTGAACTAATATGTTCTTAATTTTACAGACGGATAGATAATATTGAAGATAATGACAAAAGACAGTGTTGTTCACATCAGCGACAGACTGTATGGAATAAAAAGTGTCGCTATTTGCACAAAAAAACACGACTTGAGAGCAGGTGTTCAAATCAACTTAGTAGGGAAGCGAAGGGACATTGGTGGGAGCTGTGTCTAAATATAACTTTTAACGACAAAAATTTTGGATGGGGGAGAGAAAGGTTGGTTCAAAAATCAAGTACATTTTTGTAAAAAACGCAAGTAGAGAGACGGACAGACTAACAGATAAACATCCATACTTGACTGAAGCATGACTGAAATGACTTTAGTGTAGGAAATTTGTAATTCAAATAAACCTAGGCAGTGATTGGCCACAGACAAGCATATTGTCGGCGCTTAGACGCGGATTTGGGGTCATTCTCAATAGTTGTTCAGTGATAGACACAGATTTTAAAGTGTGGTGATTTCCATATGAAAGAAAGTGAAATAAATTTAGGGACGCCATACTATAGCCAGCAGCTCAGCTGAGTTTTGCTAGCATTTCTGTGTTCTTTATTCATAATCTGGTAAGATTGAAATCATTTCTTTGTATATTTTGAATATTGTTTAATGTTCGAGTGATTTGATACTGCCATATCGAAATCTAGCCTTACAAACAAGTAGGGATTTGCTCTAGACCCCCCGCCCAAGTCAGGGTCTAGCGGCCGACCAACAACCCCTATACATATAAACATCAGCATCTCAGGGTTTAGGAAGTGAAGAGACAGATCAGTGTGCGAATAATGAAACATATTACTATCCACTTTTAGGGAAGGAAACTAAATAAATATTTTTCAGAACCATCTATAGTCTGGGAGGATCTATCTGATGTAAAACCACCATGGTAAATGTGCTGTTTGGTCAGAGAGATCTGACCTGTCTGTTGGATGTGGTTGTTGTGTCAAGTGTTGTGTCCGGACGTTTGGGTAGAGAAGAATAGAATTTTTGACCAAGCAAACTTTGATTGTTTTTTTTACCGTAAGCTGTGAGT